>JAUTDX010003640.1:0-54794 GCA_030844895.1 Ambrosia x helenae | reverse complement strand
ACCCACCTCTTCGACCCCTGAATGAGATGCCCTAAGCTAATATAGTAACATTCAAGGCAAAACCTGCTCTTCTTTATTCCCTTTTGCACAACTCACCAAATCAGGACCAACAACAATACGTAACAAAGATTCAAGTTTTTCTTTGGCTAGAGTAGGATGCTGCCTGTAAATAGAATAATAAAAAAAAAAAGACAACCATCAATATCAAGAATTTGTAAGGCCAATTTTTCTATTGACATATGAATCAGCAACAAACCTCAATAGTGAGCATTGAGGGAACTTTAAGGATTTTGTTAGCAACTAAAACGTTAGGAGGAGCAAGCATGAACTCTTGAACCATATAATTTGATTCTCTAATTTGATACATCCTATAGAAAAACAATATTAAAAATAAAATGGAAAAAACAACTACTTTTAACTAGTAATAAAAAAATAATTATAAATATACAATACAAGAGAAATTTACCAATATCAAGAGGATCATTCGTCTTAGTGTCAACTTGAAATTTGACTTCTGCAAAAGCAAGAGTTTTACCCCTCTTTCAGGAACATACAAAATGCATAGCCGATGTACAACATATAATAAAAACCCAACTAATAAATATTTATAAACTAAGAAAACACCATTTAAATTAGAAGTGGATAATCAGCATTTGAAAATATTGCAGAATCAAATGGGTCACCTCTATAATAAAAACCATCAAAATAACAATATAATAAAAACCTAACCGTTTCAGGAAACATACAAGAATCAAGATGCATAGCAATGTACAACATCATCTAATTATTCTGTTAAACGACAATCAAGTTCCGGCGATAGACCTGGCCAATTTGAAAGTAAAATCGTTGATAGTCGATGATTAAATTCTGAATTTAGGTTTTTATTTTCACACCAAGAATGGATAAAAACATTTAATTGTTTTGGAAAGAAATTAGGGGAAAGTGGTAAACAGAGAAGAAGGAACGGGATTGATTCATGGGAGGTGGAAGTGATTTTTAGGATAAATTTAGGCGGCAACAGTTATGTGAGCGCACCCCTATTCTTGAGCTCCTGATTATCAGGTTTTCCTGCAAACCGCTCTGCCAAAAAGAAAACCGTCAAATTTCCATAATAACCACCAAATTATTGTGTCCATGATTAATCCTCAGCCATAACCGTTTTGATCTAACGTTAGAGATAAGACCAAAAACGGTTGCAACTGCTAAAAATAGCGGTTACACGTGTGTTGAACAATATAATAATAATTTCTAAGACTGGGTGTACTGGGCTTTATTAATAGCGCCCCACACACACGTGGACCAAAATGGCGCCCGGAACACCAAAACGGGGGGGCGCGATTCCCTAAAAACCCCCGGAGCGTGATGTTTTTAGCGCCAGATAACATATCCAACCACCAATCATTTTCCTCCACCTCACCCTCTCTCTCTCATCCTCTCTCATCCTCTTATTTGTTTATTATTTTTTTTAATATTTTTTAAATTAAAAAATAAAAACGAAATAACGCCCCCACCTACACCCCCATTTTGAATTAAACCCCAATGCTGACTCAGCTGCCACGTGGACCAATCAGAAGAGGGTATATAAAGCCCCCCACTACACATGGTCTAAAGGCAGGATGAATAGGAAAGCGAATAGTTGAATCATAACTAATATAATCTCGAGAAAATTAAAAAAACAAAATAAACAAAATGGGAAACTGATGGTCTAGATAACTGTACTATTATAATTAGATTGTGTAGTGGAATGATCATTTCAGAATACTATTATATCGCGAGAACAAAAAGAACAACTTTAAATTATTTAGTTTCCTAAGCTACAGTTCTTATTATTTGAATTTTATGTTTCTTACATTCATACGTGTATATTTATATACATAAAAAACCCATTAAATTAATGTTTTCGTATGTCTTTTACAAACCTATATATATGTAGATTATTTAACCGGCCTACATTTGTGTAGGTTACGTAAAGAATAAAATTTGCTCATATTTTTTTTTGAATTCTAATGTAAGAAACAATAAGATTACATTTGTTTTTTACTTTTTAGTTGTTTAAGATTTAAAAAAAAATGAATGAATCGTTTTTGTTCTGCATGTTCTCGTAATACATAGTGTTCCGCGTAAAACCTTCCCCTAGATGTGGATTTTTTTTTAACGTCCAACGAAAGCCCGGTCACCCGGGTAAACCCAATGGCAAAAGGCCACCCACGCCCGCGAACGCAGACGACGCCTGTGACCCGGCCCGCCACCAGTCCAGAGGAAATCCACCATCCGAAGACCTACTGTGGTAAAATCTTTGCTCAACCTAGAATAAATTTGTTGCAGGTGAGACTCCAACCTAAAACCTCCACAGAGAAGGTCATAGTGTTGTCACTCCACCAAATGGTGATTGGCTTCCCCTGGATGTGGATACATAGCCAATTTAACTAAATCAAATCGGCAATTATTAGTTGTTTATTCTCGTTTACAATGCAAAATGATTACTAAGGGTATGTTTAGTATGGGGTAATGGAATGAACGATGGAATGAAATGGAATGGACAAGGAATGGAATGGACAAAGGAATGAAATGGATGATTACCATTCCATGGTCTTGTTTGGTTACCACGTAAGAATGGAATGAATCACTACTTTGTATTGTTTGGTAGGTAGGAAAAGACTTAGGAATAAAACTGCCGGTGATGAGTGGTGGCGATGGTGGTTGATAGTGGGTGCCGACGACGGTGGTTGGTGGTGGCGGTCGGTGGGTGGCGATATTTGGTGGTTATAGTAGCGGTAACGGTGGTGGTGGTCGGTGGGTGGCGGCAGGGAGTGACGTGGACAGTGAGTGGTGGTGGCGGCGGCGGCGGTGGTGGTCGGTGCGTGGCGGTGGTCGGTGACGGAGAGTGTCGATGGTGGCGATCGGTGCTTGGTGGTGGGTGGTGGTGGTCGGTGGTGGAGGTGGCGGTTGGTGATGGTGGTTGGTGACGGGAAGTGTCGGTGGTGGCAGTCGGTGCTTGGTAGTGGGTGGCGGTGGGTGGCGGTGGTGGTAGTGGTCGGTGACGTAGAGTGTTGGTGATGGCGATCAGTGCTTGGTGGTGGTGGCGGTGGTGGAGGTGGTCGGTGATGGCGGTGGTCGGTGATGGCGGTAGTCGGTGGGTGGGGGTGGCGGTGGTCGGTGACAGAGAGTGGCGGTGGTCGGTGACGAAGAGTGACGGTGGTAGTCGGTGGGTGGCGACAGTTGGTGGTGGTCGACGATGACGGTGGTCGGTGGTGGTGGTAGAGGTGGGTAGTGGTGGTGGTCGGTGCTGATGAAGGGTGACAGAGAGAATGGAATGGAAAAAAAAAACAGGGGGGGGATGGATGGAAAGAATTTTGGGGTTTTTAGAGGGAATAGAATGGAGGAGGTAATGGCCGGATGATTCCATTACCTTAACCAACCAAACACTTTTTTTTTTCATTCCATCGTAATTGCTCCATTCCATTCCGCCTAACTTTCCTGCATACCAAACGCTACCTAACATTTTATTTGACAAAAGATATAACTAGATTTATTAATTAAGATTAGATTGACTCCACTTAGGTCCAAAGCTGGGCAGTTAGTCGATGGTTAACGGAATTAATTGACCATTCTTTTCCCATAACTGAACCATGTATGAGCGAAACAGATCGATTATGAGGACCTAAAAACATAAGATCGATTATGTATTTGGTTTAGTCCATAACTGAACCGATCTATATTTACCTTATCTACGATAAGAGTTACAACCATAATGAGACTCGCACCGAGACTATAGATAGATTATTGATAATACAAAAATGTTTATACCATGTTAGACATGCATTATTAAGTACACAACATTATTCTAATGTATACCATGCTAATCTCTTTAACTGGATTTCTTTGAAGAAATGTATAATTTAAACAAAAGCATATAGATACCACTTTCATGTGATAACTATGATATATGATTTGTTTGTACACACTTTTACTAGACTTCTCGTTTCTAACATATAGATACCAAAGGAGAAATGTATAGCACACACTTGTACAAGACTAGGAATTCAAGTGCCTTGTATGAGTTGGAAAAAAACTTTACACCTTCACGGAATCAATCCCTCATGTAGGTCGACGTTGTCATGAGGATAAAGATGTGTCTAGGCATGTCTTTCCGATGTAGCCAAAGTGTGTAGTAGATTTTCTTACTTGACGGGAATTATGTGTTTACTATAGTTAAACGTGGTAGGCTAACGATTGGTATGTTAAATTGTGTTCTATGTGTTGTATAGACATGGGTGTCTAGGGCTGTGGGAGTCAGGATCTATCAGTGTGGTGCATGTGATCTTACATGTTATGCACGGGGAATGCACGTGTTATGGGTGGTAGGAAGATGGATTTGGTAACGAGTCGAGTTGTTCGTAGAGTCCTCGTATGGGGTGGTTACCGGATTCGGGTATTCAGGGGAAATGATGTCTTGGGTAAATTGAGGTGTGATTGTGAATGTATTTAAAAATGATATTGAGATCGATTTACCTTTTTAAACTTAATTGTTAGAACTCATTCACCAAAGATAACTTTTGCATGTATGTTAGATTGTTTGTAGGTTTCTGGTTAAGGAAGTGTGGAGCCGTTGGATGGCATATAGAGCTACTCGTGATTTGGGGGCTTGGAATTCGAACTTTCCATATATTGAATTAAAATTGGATGTTTTACATTTTCCGCGGCGTATTTTGATAACATGATCGATCTTTTAGACTATATGACGTGATGATTAAGCGTCAATTGGTAGGTCCGAACCTTGTATGGTTCGAAAGAACCATATCTTCCAAGTTCCAACTAGCTCCATGAAATCATATAAAGCATAAAGCCGATGGGAATAGTGTTCAAAAGAAAAAAACAAAAGCAAAAACAAACAAAAAAACTATCAATAAATGAGACGAGGACGAAAAGTTTCTATTATTTCAATCATCAAACATGTAACATATTAATTTTACTTATCCGAGTCGATAAGCTATAATAGATGGTTATTATTATATTGACGACTAAGAAATGGTGTTAACGTAACATCTTTTTGAATTAAACAATTTCGTGAATGACTTAAATCCCACTTGACTATGGGTGAGTGTGAGAACACCTAACCAGGGTAGTCAATTAACCAAACTCTGTGTTTTCCCTCAAGTATATATAGGACTCCTCTGTCTACCAAAATCTTTAACACTTGACTCTCCTCCCTCATTCTTCTTCTTCTTCTTTCTCTACCACTTCTTTCTAGAGCCAGAAAAAGTGACAAACTTAGAGAGGGAGAGAGAGAGAGAGAGAGAGAGAGAGAGAGAGAGAGAGAGTTTGTTTCGGCATTGTAGCAACAATGTCGAATTCTCTAGGATTTTTCACATTATGTTTCTTAATAGTTCTTGCGATTGGTGCATCTGTCAATGCTGTTGCAAGGTAAGTTATACATATATGATTGTAAACATAATTTGGTTATGGGATTGATTCATTGAATACATGTGTTTATTGGTACATTTGTGTTTTTGTGCATTCAGTGGAGAAGAGAAACATGAGTTGAAGAGCTTAGTAAGCAACTCGACGACTGTGGATAGGTTAGTTACTTTCTACTTAACCGCGCTAAATACTTGTTGGAGACCTTAAACATTACTACATTAACTATAGTGATAACAGATTTGCAATGGAAAGGAATGATAACGCGGTTGATGATCCAGAAATGGTAGCTTCTATGGTTGCCATGTGAGTATATTATCTTTATTGTTGTGCTTACAATACATGATTATGCGCCTTGTTGATAATATATAAACATATCTTGGTGTGTAAACATGTAAAGAATATATATGTTAGTGCAAATTGAGCTTTAAAGGCAACATGTAGATAGTATTTTTAATAAAGAATCACATGACCGTACACTGTTACCATACAATATTAAAGCTTATGTAATGTTAGGGAAAAGGTTTTGTAAATAACAATGTCACGTCAATTTTGAACATCACCTTTTGTTTATACGACCAAACCATGTAACTTATTTGTCCATACAATTGTACGTATATTTTTGTGTAGTTAGGTTTTACTTTTTTTTTTCTTTTAATTAAATGAGGTAATGAAAGTGGGTGACTCACCAAAATGTTTCCATTGGTATGAATGAAAGTCCACTAAATTCATCAAGGACGCACACACTCAATTTTGTGATCCTTCATCACAAGCTAGTGTCACATTCACTCCTAAAAAACCTCAAAAAAAAAAAAAAAAAAAAAAAAAAACCCTTGTAGCAAATAACGTCATTGTGTTGCAACTTGTCTAATAATTTGTATACACGATATCAATATCGGCACACCCACATGATCATTTCCAGTGATCTATTCAGATCATGTAAATATACCGTGATAATTAATCGTTTTAGTTGTATTTCATTCATCGCAGCATTTCAAGTTTTTAGCTTAACTATAAATATAACATTTTACGATCAAATTACAAGAAAACAACGATACTTGACACCCCTGATAATAATATTGTTTGTGTACCAGAAATCATAAGGTTATGTACAAACCCTTCTTAAAATCGAATTACACTTAATTTATCTCCAAATTTTCCCTAATTTCAACCAAAACACATAAAAATGTATGATTCTTGTAAGTTGGAAAAGTTCATGTTCTCCTCCATATGTTTAGGTTTTTATTCTTTTTTCATCCTTCTTTTAATAATTTTCCTCGTTTTTTTTTCACAATATTTATATTCCCATGATTCATGTCTGAACACAATAACAAAAATAGTAGTCTAGTGGGGTTTGTATTCTTGTTCGACCAAACTTTCAATAAAAAGAAGCGATAATATCTTTCACGTGTTACCATATTTACCCAAACAATACTGTATTCTGCATGCATGTACATTAAATTCGATTGCAAAAACGCCACACTATCACCACATTGACTGGGCCCCACGAAATGGGCCTTTTGGTCTCCAGCCTGACCCAGATCTGGGTCTGGCCTGCAATATCTCGTGGGCAAATATTATTATTACTTACAAACTCATATGTCCACATTTAATGATGTTTCCAATTTATATATATGTATAAACACTTCACCTCACCGACGTTAGAATTTAGATCGCTCTATTATTATTAAGCATTTATATCGTTGTCAAGAAAGTCATGTAGTTTCCGTATAGGCCGTATGAATATCTTTGTATGACCTTTATTTTGACCCACCGCCAATAATATTGTTTGCTATTTGACACCTTTTTATGAACCTTACTCTAAAAACATGCAACTTATTTTAACTATTTTTTGAAGCTAACATAGAGTTTGAGATCGAGCCCAAGCTCAGCTCGTGAGTACTTTTTCAAATTCAAGATTAGCTCATACTCAGGACGCTTATTATTCGTTAATTATTTTATTTCAAATATCTGTAATTAGTTCTATATTGATTTTATAATTATAATATATATTATTTAGTTATTTATCATAGTTTTCTTATATAATAAATAAACTCTTTTAATCTAGCAAGTATAGTCAAACACGATACATAAAGATCTAGCTCAAACTCGTTTATTAAATGTGCTTCATTTTATGCTTAAGCCCACGTTCAAACACATTTAAGCTCAACTCAATTTAAGCTTTTAACTAAATAGCGAGTCGTTCAACTTACACTCTACTCTAAGCCAAATAGGCTCAGCCCCATCTGATGACTGATATTAACCCAATTAATTTTAACAATTGTTTTGTGTCCTCTCTATCAGAAACCTGAATAATTGTACCTATACATCAAAAATAAAAGAAATGGAATACTTAGAAACTGTGTTGGTTTTGAAAATTATACAGGAGTATTCGTAACAGCACAGAGAGAAGAAAACTAGGCTTCTTTTCATGCGGCACAGGGAACCCGATTGACGATTGTTGGCGGTGCGACAAAAACTGGCAAAAACACCGCAAACGCCTAGCAGAATGTGCAATTGGGTTTGGAAGGAACGCAGTTGGAGGTCGTGACGGTCAGTATTATGTTGTAACCAACCCAAACGACGATGACCCTGTAAACCCTAAACCCGGAACCCTAAGACACGCTGTCATCCAAGACAAACCTTTGTGGATTGTCTTTAAAAGAGACATGGTCATTACCTTAAAACAAGAACTAATCATGAATAGTTTCAAAACAATAGATGCTCGTGGAGTTAATGTTCATATTGCGAACGGGGCTTGCATCACGATCCAATACGTTACAAACATCATCATACATGGTTTGCATATTCATGACTGCAAGCAGACAGGTAATGCTATGGTTCGAAGCTCGCCTTCTCATTATGGTTGGAGAACCATGGCAGATGGTGATGGTATTTCGATCTTTGGAGGAAGCCATATTTGGATTGATCATAATTCTTTATCTAACTGTGCTGATGGTCTCATTGATGCTATTATGGGTTCGACCGCTATTACCATCTCTAATAACTTATTCACCCATCATAATGAGGTATTAGCCTTAAACAACTCTACCTATTTGCATGAACTGGATCATATAAGAAGCTAATGACTTGTGTTTGGGCTCATAGGTAATGTTATTGGGTCATAGCGATACTACACGCGAGACAAGGTGATGCAGGTGACAGTTGCTTACAACCATTTTGGAGAGGGTCTTGTTCAGCGAATGCCAAGGTACATAATAACAAGCCCGTTATGATCCGACACCAAACCAACCAAACCTGATCTGACCTGACCCGCTAATGTTGCGATCTTGCTTGTATATGCAGGTGTAGGCATGGGTATTTCCATGTTGTAAATAATGACTACACACACTGGGAAATGTATGCTATTGGTGGTAGTGCAAACCCAACTATTAATAGTGAAGGCAACAGATACCTTGCACCGTCTAACCCGAACGCAAAAGAGGTATTCATAAACAGAACTCGCAATTTTTTAATCTGATTTGCTTTGCAATATCTTATAATTCAACCAACATGGGTTCGGTTTACTTGACGCAGGTGACAAAGAGAGTGATAACAACCGGGAAATGGAAGCATTGGAACTGGAGATCACAGGGAGACCTTATGTTGAACGGTGCATACTTCATACCATCGGGTGCTGGGGCAGGAGCCAGTTATGCAAAGGCTTCAAGCCTAAGTGCGCAACCATCTTCGGTGGTGGCCACTCTAACCACCAGTGCAGGTGCACTTTCTTGCCGCCGAGGTAGACAGTGTTAAATTGATTATTTTGAAATGAAACACAAAAGGAAATAATCATTTATTTTTATACAATTGTTGGTCCCATTGCTAGAAGTTTAACCTCTGCCTTGCTCTATCGGAGCAGGGCCAGAAGCGTTGTACTCACTAAAACCATCCTTGTTACACCGAAAGCCTATCACGAGTCTGTAAATTTATGTAGTTTACATGTAATTCTCTTGATAGACAACAAGTAATCAGCATTTCAATACGTTTAGCGAGTGATTTTTTCATGATAGCGATTATTTGATACGAATAATGCACCAGATAGTGTTTGGACGTGTTTATGTTGTTTGACAAATTTTGAATAAAATAAACTTCAAATAATCAGAATATAATTGATCATAAACAATGTCAAGTTTAGAGCTAAAACCATTTCAATCCAATTTATCATTTCCAAACAAAAAGGAGAGATCAAAAGGGCGTACCAATCCCGCTTCTTGTTTCAGTAGGGCTATACAAAGCTGACCTGTTACGCGGTCTATGTTCTTCCAGCTGCTTCACAACCTCATCCATCGAAGGTCTAACCGACGCAACAGGTGCACAACACCCCATTGCAAGTTTCAATGCTTGCACTACCCCTTCTTCCATCGGACTCCTTATTCCCTTCAACAACTCCACATCAAAAACCTCCATAGTTGTTTCTTCTAAAACAGCTGCTTTTACTACAGAAGGCAAATCAACGTAATCGCCCCTCCCTTCATTCTTCCCAGGTTTCTTTCCTAACAAAATCTCCAACAGCAAGATCCCAAAAGCGTACACATCGGTTCTTGAATTGCAGTTCTTCATCTTGTGTAGATCAGGAGCCTTGTAGCCATCTGTTTTTGCAAGTGAAACTATTTCGTCAGCTACTGATGGGACCATTAGTTTGTAGAGTCCAAAATCAGTGAGGCGAGCCACGAAAAAGTCATCCACTAGTACGTTTCTTGGACCGGATGTTGCCATGTGTGATGGGTGGTTCGATACCCGTGTGCAGATGTGCAAGTCCCTTGGCTATAGCCAATGCAATCTTGTGTCGCCTTGCCCAATTCAAGACCGGCTTCCCTGGTCTTGATTCTGTACATGAATATAACGTACCAATCAATAAAAGGATGTATAAACAGTCTAATTATAAATATTAGGGGCAACAATCCCTCACAGGACCCAAAACACTAACACAGCTTGATAATAATCAGGTTGTGTGTTAGCTAATATAACCGATTTATTGAAGGGGTCAACATGAACACAACTGTTTTAATAAACAGGTTAACTCAAACACAGCTCATTAAATAAACGGGTAACTCAAATATGACTCATTTAAATGGGTTTCTTTTAACTGAAAGTTGTCATATCCGCTTAGGCAGGCCCTGACCCTCCACTCCCCAGTCTATGTTGTCTGAACCGGGTCCACGCTGGTGGTAGTGTGGGCTGTTATCGGCTTCCGCCCGGAAACCGTACCGCCTTCACACGAGTTCAGTTTTACTGTCACTCGCTGGAGTAACGGCCGGAAGAAAACCGGGTCAGCTCAGGTTCGAACTCCCTCCACCGGGAAGGTCAGCCTCTCCCCATCATTGCCTTGTGTCCCTCAAATGTTGCCCGTGAGGATCGAACCCGGGTCTCTCAATGGAGAACCCGGGCCGCCTACCACTATTAACTATCTAGAATGTGATACTTTGATTTTACCTCTTAACTATGATTTCCATAAATACGATTAATTTCCTCTTGAAAATTTTCATTTTCAGCAACTTTATTCATTACACACAGATAGCCATATATAAACTTAAGTTAGTTGGTAGTTTAAATTGTTCAAGTTAAAACAATTTATAAGGCACCAATTAATTTCTTTGAGTTAAAGTCATTGGTTGTTTAAATTGTGACTTCGTCATGAGGTATAATTCATATATGCAAATGAACAATAAAAGGGTCAACCCTAGAAACACGACAAGTTTAAAGTGTGTCCGGGTTGAGTTAATGTTTTCACATGAATATAAATATTAGTCGTGTCTAGATCGACTTGTTAAATCTGTCAATCCGTAATCCTTTACCGTAAACTTGACAGACACCTCTAATAAACATACAATAAAAAGATAAAAAAAAAAATAGAAATACAAATGTGCATACCATGTAAAAGTTCATGGAGACTTTTATTTGGAAGATAATCATAAATAAGAAGCTTTTCCCCTCTCTTCCCTTGATAAAAAGCCCTCAAAGGAATCAAATTATCATGCCTAACTCTCCCCAACTGTTTGATCACCATCATACACGAACCCAAATCGCTACAACTCCCTTCCCTTATCAACCTCAAAGCAATCGTCCCTCCATCCGAAAGCTTCGCCTTATACACCGTCCCATAGCTCGTCTTCTCCATAACCTGACCCGTCGCATTCAACACATCCTCCGACGTCAAATGCTCACCCCCTTGAAACAAAACCAACCTCCCTTCACCACCACCAGTGTCCCCATCCTCGACGTCCTCAAACTCCTCATACCCCTCCTCGAATTCGCTCTTTTTCTTCCCTTGACAATACCCGATCAACAACGAAGCAACCACCACCACTCCAGTCATCAAACTAATCACAAAACCAGCAACCAAACCACCCCTCAACCCAGACCTTCTTCCACACCTCTTCAAAGGTGGCCCACATAACCCATCATCATTCCCTTCAAACACATCCAACCCAAATCTTGACCCACCAAAACCAATCAAAACCCAGTAAAATTATTATAACTAATATTCAATTTTTCCAACTTTAACCCACTTAACCCTTCAGGAACCAACCCAAACAACTTATTATCACTAACATCAAACTCTTTTAACCCACTAAACCCAGTTAAAAAATCAGGAACATTCCCAGTAAAAAAATTCTTACCAAAATCAAGAACAGTTAAACTCTCACAACTAGCATTAGGTAACCCGGTTTAGGAATAGACCCGGATAACAAATTACCATGAACCCGGAAAGACACAAGTTTATCACATAAATTCCAAATGGATACAGGAACCGACCCGGATAACAAATTGTAACTAAAATCAATATCTTGAAGAGAAGAACTGTACCCAAGTTCAAGAGGGATAAAACCCATGATTGAATTGGAAGAAAGATACAAACTTTGGAGGTTAGAGAGGTCACCAAGCTCAGGTGGGAGGTGACCTGAAAGATTGGCTGAAGGGAGTTGAAGAGAGAGAAGATAAAGAGATGGGTTTGTAGAGAGAGAAAGATCAGACCAGTTGGGTGAGGATATTGGGGTGCAGGTGAGGTGGGTTTGGTTAGAGAAGACCCATTGAAGGCCTGTCCATTGACATAAAGGAACAGAGGTGTTCCATGAGGATAGAAGAAGGTTTTGTGTAGGGCCTTGGAGGGAAGGTTTAATTTTGGTGAGGAGTAAAACGACGTCGTGGGAGGGTGAAGATGAAGAGGGTGTGACTGTGAGGGTGAGGAGGAAGGTAAGGGTTAGAGAGAGAGGGAGAGATGGAACCGCCATTGATGATGCAGGGGAAAGGAAGAGAAAGAGTGGTGTTTTGATATGTGGGAAATAATATTATTTGAAATGATGGGGTTTTGTTTCTTTAAATTTGGGACGTTGGATGATGATCGGACGGTTGGAAATGGAAGGAGGTTGGGTTTATGGAGTAACGGGTCATTTTTGGGATTTTAACTTTTATATTAAGGAGTGATTAACTTTGGTTATTTTATTAACCATAGAATCATTAAGGTTTTGATGTATCTTTTTTTCTTTTTTACCAAATATGTACCCTCGGGGTGTGAAACCCCTTCATGTCACCCACACTACATCGCGTCTCACATGGTGACTGGCGTGAGGAAACGCCCATGAGAATTTCTACCTGTGTAGGGTAAGTGAGCTTGGTGATGTGGTAGGCCCCGATTGAACAATGAAAAGAGTCATTTAACAACGGCTTTTAAAATAAGTTTTTTTATTTAAAATGTTTAATTATACAACTATATATGAATCCAACTCATTTCCACCATTTTTTTCACAAATATCCTCTTTCTCACTTCAAATTTGATACAAAAAAATAATAATCCATCAACAATTTTAGGCAAAAATGAATCCTCGCAACCAAGACTTTGACCCAAACCACCTATTCGGCAGAGGCGAATCCTTGAATCCTAGAACGCCTCAAAACCGTAACATACAACTTCGGGATAATGCACCCAACTTAGCGACATTCTAGTCGGTGGTATGTTTTACCCACCTCATCAATTTCAACAATTAAACATCCACTTGTCTCAATATCCACTTCAAAACATCCCACAACAACCTCTCGTTTCTACACCCGAGTTCGTGTCGAAAACTCAACCGCATGATGTTGGTGAACCTCAGGTAAAAAGTAAAAAAAAGCGTCATAGGAAGATAAAAGAGGAGTAGAAGAAAGGTGTTGAACGGGCCCCTAAAAATAGTGTGATACAGAAGAAACCGGTTTAATGAAAGCTTGGATATCCGTATCCGAAACCCAAAGATCGATACTTATTTTTTTTTTTTCCTATTTCTTTCTTATAAATGTCAGGCAAATGGATTTTATTAATCCCACATTTTTTTAGATGGTTGATAATAATCCCAACTAAGAATAATCCCACCACTAGTCCCACCTATCACATTAGTTTTTCTCAACAAACCCCGTTAAAAAACTTAACCTAGTTAGTTTTTTGCTAACTTGGACATGAGTTGAATGATGACATGGTTTTTTTTATCATTTATGTTTTTTCACACTATTTTAATCTGCATATAGACCCCCGATAACCACCCACCAGCCCCTACCACCACCACTATAAAACCGCCGCCATCACCACCATAAACAACCACCACCACTAGCCCCCGTTATAGTCACTACAACCACCACCATCCACCTCCCCAAGCACTGCAGAGAACAAACCATCGTCCACCTTTCTCCATCGCTGCAACCCCCCCCCCCTTCTCAGTTTGATCCTAAACACTAATATGTGATGCTTGTCTTCCTCAATAAACCTTCATTTCACCCTCATTTAGTTTTATGGAGGGCATGAGTCTACAATAAAAACCATCTACTTCTGGTATTAATGATTAAATTCTGTAATCTGTCATATTTGTGATAAAGTATGGCATAAAAATTTGATGGAATAACAATGGTGTTAGGGGCATTCTCATGGTGGCTAGAGTTTTGATCGCGATGGTGTGTGGTTTTGTAGCTATTGAGGAGGAAAGAAGAAACCATAACTTTTATGTTCATGACCTTTTAAGTGTTGGTGATGATGGTTGGTGGGTGATGATGGTGATGGTGGGTGGTGAAGTGTGTGTATATAAAATAAAAAAATTAGTTATTATTATTATTATTATTTTATTTATGATATAAAGAAAAACATAAATGATAAAAAAAAATCCATGTAACATTAACAAAAAAATGGGATAATAGCCATGTCATTGCCTAGTCATAGTTCACGTCATAAGAAAAATAACTAGGATAAGTTTTTTTAACGGGGCCTGTTGAGCAAAATTAGTGTGAAATGTGGGACTGGTGGTGAGAATATTCTCAATTAGGATTATTATCGGCTAACTGAAAAAAAAGTGGGATTAATAAAATCCATTTTACCTAAATGCATATATATTTTTCTAATTATTCTTTTTTTTTATAGGTAAAAATAAAAACGGGTTATGGAATAAAATAAACGTTCTTTTGCACCAAAGATGAAACGAGAGACTTACCGGGCAAATGATAGTCTCTCATCGTGGTGTGAGATAAATACCGATATGACGGCCTATGGCAGTCACTACAACATCAATAATTCACCAAAAAGTGGTGAACTAAAGCCCGACTTTTGTCGAGAGCGTTTATTGCTTTTCAAAATAAACAAAACCACGCTTTCAAATTTATGTATCGTTGCGAAGTAGCGTGGTACTCGACCTAATGGGCGGACGTACCGCTTGCGGGCGATTAATCTAAACGGATAATAACAAGCTCATCTTCTTGTAACGAGATTAATTTAAGATGTTGATGTTGAAGTTGAAGCGATCCACCCACCCGATAGAGATAAATCAAAGAAGAGGCATCAAAATCATCTAGTGGGGGTGTGGATTACTGAACATTTATCCGACCTAGATGAAAGTTTTGGTACGTTCAATGACATTCAACAACAAAAGCTCAAGGAAAAAGAAACCTTCAGGGCTACTTTTGTAGAAAAATGAATCTGAAAAAGAGAAATAATTGACTAAATAAAGACGAGCGGATATGAAAGTACTCGCTATGAATATCGATTACCTTGAAGGTCTTAATCGACAAATGTACAAAGAAACGAAACAACAAATAAGGCAAAAGTATATTATTTTTTTCATACTCGCCTTTCATTTGTCTCGTCTTTAGTATGAATTCTTTCTTTTTTCTCTGTTATGTTTGACAAATCTTCAAGGTATGTTTGTTTTTGGACATTGATTATGAAGATCATTTGCACATTTGGATAATATTTTGTACTCTTCAACCATCGGATCTTGATGCCACTCAGGTTAACATCCATGATACGATTTCATATGATACATAAACCAAATCATTAAACCAAAAGTGAAAAGGCCGGCTGATGATTGAATATTTGAAGCTTGGACGAAAGGCGGATGGAATGACGATTGAAAAAAAAAGATGGAGTGTGATTGTATGATTGAAGATTTAAAACACGCAAAATCTAAACTCAGCAATTCAACAAGGTAGGGAGGGTTGTGAAATTTAAGGGGTGTAATTAAAAGGCTTAAACGAACTTTTAGAGGAGAAATAACCAAAGTTAACTAGTTTAACTCATTTATATCTCATGTTTATAACACAGTTTTATGTTTTATGTACCAAAAAAGGGAAATGAAAGATTTTTGCCTCTTAATTCTAAGTATTAAAAAAAGTCAAAAAATCAAATAGTGTACTTTTCAGTCAAACAGGTCTTATCGTGTCTTAACAGGTTACCCATTGCCAGCCCTAGCTGGAGCAACCTGAAAACTATAAGTCATGTCCGGGCCTAGTTAATTAATTGAGTAAACTCCAATTTTAGTCCCTATGGTTTTGAGCAAATTACACCCTAAGTCCCTCCATTTGAAATTTCGATCCCTAAGTCCCTGACGTTCACATTCATTGTCAATTGAGTCCCTCGTAGAAACGGACATCGGCCATACGTTAATATATGGGGTAATTTCAGCATTTTACGGGAATAAAGAGGGGTAGTTTTGTCGTATATATTACACACTACACATCCACCACAACTTCGCTAGGGGGTGAGACTCAATTCATAACGAATGTGAACATTAGAGGCTGAGGCAGCAAATTTTTATAAGAAGAGACTTATGGTGTAAACCGTCCAAACCACAAAAACTCAAATGTTTGTTAGATCGTTTTTACTTTCATTTGTTGTGTTCATTTCATCATAACAAAGATTAAAAGAATATCATTGTGATTAATGAAATTATAAAATATCAGCAACTGAAACATAATAATCAGCTAGTAGATTGCCAAGTTGCGCGTTGCGCAACTGTTAGGCATTTTTGTTATTGAATTGAGGTATGCAAAACGGATGTATAGCATGATCATTCAAATATGCATATTCATAATATGAAACCAACAGTAAGCTGCATTTAGTATTAAGCTGCAACAGTAGCATTATGTCCATAGTACCCAAAACTATTCTTACATGTGTCCTTTGATTTACAGTTTTAAAGCCTATTACAAACACATTTTAGTCGCCTCAACAAAAATCGACCAAAATACACTACCTTAGACATTTTTTGGGAAAGCACTTTAAATAGTATACCTGTAGCGCTTTCTTTCAGACTACATATGCAGGGAATCTTATTTACCTACTTACTCGCCTCAACAAAAATCGACCAAAATACACTACCTTAGATTTTTTGCCTATGACTATGAATGACAAACGGCCCCAAACCTAATATTCTTTCTATTAGTTATTCAACTATCATGAATAGAAAGCTAAATCGTTTCGCCATCTCCATAACACCCATAAAGCTGTCTGGACAACCATGAACAGAGTTTTTTTTGTTTCTTAGATCCATTCAGGCGCTTATGTATAACAACAAAGTCCTTTTACTCTAAAACAAAGACCTAGGACATCCTGCACCGTTGCGAAAAAAATTCCCAGATCTGCAGCGCTAAACGACAGGAAGCAGAAAGATATATTGTTGATTCTTCCGCGTCACATTATCCAATTCAACAAATACGCACAGCTGAAAATCAAATTAGCAACATTCCAATTCATATTTGAATCTAGTGTCTACTATGGTCTTCACATTTATAAAATTAAAATTCAATAATAATGAATTGAAACTGTACATACCTCACAAGTCACGACTTTAAAGAGATAATTTAGTCACTTCTCCTAGACATATGATAATTACATAAAAGGAAGTCATTTTCGTTGTTTTGTTGTAATTTTAATTTTGGAATGATGATACTTCTGCGACATAAAGCAGCAGCCGTGGGCAGCCTGTTTTGAATGGGTCTCCACATCAGAAAGTTTGCATGTTTGGTTTGGCCACTTCGTTGAAGGTTCCTATACACATAGTTTAGAAGGTGTTTAAATGTGTGGTGTTTCAAAAAATTAATTATGATTTTTAGGCTCTTTACTACAAAAAAATAATCAGATTTGAAGTAATTGACAGGTGATAATCGCGGCAAGAGAGTACTCCATCTTCATCTTTGTTATAATGCCTCTCAATCAACTGGAACTCAATTCAAACTATATACTATTGATTGTTTTCAATAATAATATTTAAAAGTACAATGACATTAGGAGGCATTATGAATTAATACACTACTGTGATGTTAGAGTTCCGCCTGAAGCCCACTGCATTCTATTTCTATTAGCCAACTTCTTTTAATATACCAGTTTGACACTCTAGAGATAGAATATAACCCAAATCGACCCATTATACGTAACGGGTGAAACTGTCACAACTATATGCATGAGGAGTAGGTTTACCTTAAGACTAAAAAAGTCATTATCCCTTTGAACATAAGTCCTTTCATGAGTCTGAATTCCTTTCGCCTGGATTTCACATGCAGATTTATTAATAATAACAGTAGAGTAAAATGGGTCAAGATTTTCAGAGATGAAGCAGAAGTGTTTTTGGTTGAGGAGAGAACCAAAAGAAATATAAACTGAGCATAGTATAAAACAATTTCAGGAAAAGTAACATCTAGAAAAGTTACAATAGTAAATAAATATCGGATAACAAAAATATTGTTAAAAAGGTGAATTTAAAAACAAACTAAGCTTAGCAATAATAAAACAATTTAAAAAAAAAACGTAAAAGCTACAATATTACAATAATAAATAAATATCAGATCAGATATCGTTGGATACCCGTCTACGTGACTATGCTCTTAAGCGAATAGGCGTCTAGGCGAATGACCGTTTATGCGCCTGGACGTTTGGTTCGCCTACGCGCCTATTTTCATAGGCAAATATCAACCGCAACCTGTCACAAACATCCACTTTGCCTATTCGCGTAGACGCCTAAACGCCTAGGCATCTATGCGCTTAGGCGCGTAGGCGCCTATTCGCTTAAGCGTACAAAGGGCGGCCCGTCTAGGCGCCCATGTGCTTAAGCGAATAGGCGCCTACGCGCTTAAGCGAATAGGCGCCTACGCGCTTAAGCGAATAGACGCCTAGGCGTTTAGGCGAATAGGCGTTCAGGCGAATAGGCGTTCATGCGCCTAGATGTTTGGTTCGCCTACTCGCCTATTTTCATAGGCGAACATCAGTTGCAGGCTGTCACAAACATCCACTTTGCGTATTCGCCTAGGCGTCTATGCGCTTAAGCGCGTAGGCTCCTAATCGCTTAAGTGCATAAAGGGCGGCGGCACACATCGTCAAACCAGATGGTAGCGGGGCCATATGACGGCATCCTGAGATTCGATGTTGTGCTATTAGTTAACTAAGCAGTTTTGGGCCACGGGTTCAAACAACCAATTCAAAGCGACATAAAAACACTTTATCAAACTAAAAAAAAAACCCTTCAGAAGCTCTTTTTTTCAACATTGACCATTTGTAACAACAACAAATTCTACTATTATCTGTACATTACATTCAAACAACATAAAAACACTTTATCAAACCTAGTAAAAAACCTACAGACCCTTTGCAACAACCCTCCTACTTTTAGTAAAGCATTTCAACCAAAAAATATGAATAGACTATAAAAAACTCTTTCCACATTATTCACACAGCAACATTTCAAACCAAACAAATTTTACCATCTCAAGTTCTAAAAACAAACCTAAACAGATTCTTAATTAACCACAGAATAAGCGGATTCATCAAACAAAAAAACACACCTAAAAATTCCTTTCTTTGAACACCATTTGCATAATCTCAATTCTCAAATATAAAAACAAAACACACTATTTCCTGAAGAAGATTTATTATAACATGAATATTATGTTATGTTTTCATCCTTCTGATTAGTGAAGATCTCAATTTCAAAACTCCATTTGTTTATAATTTTAAATCAGAACACGACATACAAAATCTGAACTTCAAACCCAAGTCAAAACAGTAAAATCGTACTTAAAAAATCGTATAAGATACCTGCTTCTGTTGTGATCATCTACTATTAGGATCCCGCAACTTTAAATCGCCGACGTATTGAAATCGGGGTAAGACCAATGAGTGAACAACTAAGGAGAAGGAGAAACCAAACCCACAAACTAAATCAAAGACTCTTCGATTGCAATCAGAAAGAGATTTGAGGTGAAGTCAAGCTACCAATGACCCTCTTCCTTCACCGCCACTCTCTGTCTGCAACACTTCTTTTATGACGGTTACGGATGGTGATGTTGAGACGCTGGCGATGTATGGTGGCGGTAACAGTGAGACGGTGGCGGGCGTGCGTTAAATCTCCAGTCTGCTCCAGGCTGTTGCAAATGAAGAAAAAATGGCTCTAGTAGTGAGAAAACCCAAATGATTAGTGGAACAATGAATCAGCTAATATAACACTTGGACAACCTACCAACACAACATCTGTAAACCACTATCCTTTGTTTATTATTAAAAAAACAGGTATAAAAAAAAACAAAATAAAAGGGGTCAATGACAGGAATCGAACCGGAGAGGGAACCCAGTCAAAACCCCACACAAACCAGCTGCACCACTGAATCGTTTGCTAATATTATCAAACAAATTGGTATATAAAACCTTTTCAAAACTAAAAAAACACTATTCATGAACACTCACAAATTAATATATAGGATAATTCCTCCAACAATGTTCTGAAGAGACAAAATATTTCTGAAAAAAGATATTCCCGCTTTCTGAAATTATGGATTCATGCCTGCAATTTTAAATATATAATATGCAACTTTGTGTAATATATACACCCACACACAATCTAAGCATTTGAAAGACATAATGAGTCATGATGTTTAGTAAAGTAGAATGATGATATTTGATGCATGAGTATCCTATATTTGAATCCAAAGTTGCCTTTACGCTCCTTTTCATTTTTTTACATCTTACAATACTCATCATATATGTTTATTATGCTACTTTAAGTCAATATTAAATAGTTACGATTGATAAATATTTTATTATTGTTTTTAATAAAGATTAACTAGATTGTGACATGATTATGGTCTTAATATCTTTTTTGTTAGGTTTGATATTTTTTAAGTCCGCTACTCCAGTTTAAACGGACAAATAAACTGTATGTATGCCATCAGGCAGACCGTCTCAAGCTTATTGAGGCCAAAGCACATAATAATTTTGGGGCCCTTTCGTTTAAATAATGCTTTTAATACCATTATTCCTATACGATCTTTGTGTTATGCGTAATTGTATATCACATACCTCAATGTCAACAATCAGAAAGCCTAAATTTACCTACATATAGTTATCTTTTTTAGAATTTGATTGCCCCAAGAAAGTGTGGTCCTAAAGCCCTAACTTTACTTCATTCCTCTTTAAAATCTTCAAACATATGATCACAACTTCTGCTTATTAATATTATATTATTATAAGTAAGGAGCTCAGTTATTGGTCTGAACAACTGTTCGTATATCGAGGCCAACCAACAGATGTTGTTGAGCTCAACAGTGCTAAAAGATACTAGCCCACGTTTTTTTCTTGAATATTTTAAACTGATTGATGACATCATTATTCGCGTCATACACGGAATCGTGGCCTATCACTAAGGTTGACACCTCAGCTTTTTAAGGTCTCTATGCCTTTCAACTCAGCTTTCTTATGTCACTCACGACTATCCTATTGTAGTAAGTATAGATTATCATTCTATTCTATTCCTTTCTTAAAATTTAAATTTATCACCAAATTGTATACCAAAACAATTGAACTCCTATATATGAATTTTAAGGTGTATAGTTCTGATTATGCATTTGTTTCTTTCTTTTTTTTCTTTGACAAAATTACAGAAATCAACCTTTATGTTTGGTTAAAATTGCGGGTTCCAACCTTTATATTCCATTTGCACCCAAATCAATCTTTAAATATACATTTTCATACAAGTTCCAATCTTTGTGACTAACGTAGTTAATTTTTCTAGTTTAGTCCCCACACGTGCATATCTCGTGAGGGCAGTTTGGTTTTTTTACTACAAAAACCCACCTTTCATAAATCATAACTGGCCGGAGATTACAATAACAGTGAGACAGTTTGATATAAGAACTCACTTTGCTACAGAACTCTAGACATTGGCTGTTTGGACCATCCATATAAAAAACGTTGGTGTTATATAATATCAGTAACATATGGCCAAAAATATGCTAGATGTAATTGCCAAATGGCCACTGGACGATTCTTTCAAGAAGTAGAACTACCTGAGCAAAGATTCTAGATGATATATACAACCCACCCCACACCATCTTCGTTCAAGAAACACCCAAATTCAGAAACCCTAACCACCAACCTCGCTGAAGAAAACCCTAAATCCAGAAACCCTAACCACCGTATGAGCCTTCAGGTGGATGGAGGTGGATAGAGATGTTTGTTGGTCGGATGTGGTCATGTAATCTGTAATTTTATTTTTCCCTTATTTTGAAGCTTCTTTATCAGATGCAACCAATTTCGTTGAACGATTTAAGGTACGATTTGGGTCTATTTGCACTCACTAAACCACAGGGAGGTGAACGATGGTCGTGAGAGTGGTTACAGGTGGGTGACCACTCGTCCACCGCATCACTATCACTATTAAGCTTCGTCGATTAACCCCCATTGATCCACTGTTGTGTAACCTCTAACCACCTGCTCGCCAACACCAATGCACCACCCACCAAGTAGGGGATGTGGAAAGACCAAACTGCCCTTACATGATATGCACGTGAGGGCACTTAACCAAGAAAATTAACTGGGTTAGTCACAAAGGTTGGAACCTGTATAAAAATGTATAGTTAAAGGTTGATTTGGGTGCAAATGGAACATAAAAATTGGAACCTGCAATTTTGACCAAACAGAAAGGTTGGTTTATGTAATTTTGTCTTTTTTTTAGCTTCTTTTGATCATAAGAATGCATAACGATTGAACTTCTATATATTATTATATGTATATGGTTCTAATTATGTTCGAATTTTGTAATTTATAAATATTCTTGTATACAAATATTTAGGTGTTGTTTGTTTTTTTGAGGCAAAAGGTCTGCAGTCTGCGGACCACATCTGCAGACATATGCAGGAGAAGAGGTGGACCAAAGGTATGCAGTCTGCAAGAGGAAGACTGTTTGTTTTTTAAAGTCTATTTAACCCAAAACCATAACCATAGTCCATCACTAATATCCACAAAATCATAAACAAATAAAAACACACCAACACCCAACAAACACCACTTAACACACCCCATTTGTCTTCACCAATAATAATAATACAAAGCAAACTCTTTACACCTAACAAACCGTAACATAATTCTAGAGAGATAAACAGTTCTTCCTCTCTCCCCCCTCTCTATAAACAAATATCCACAAAACCATAACATCAGTTCTTCCTCTCTCTCTCTCACTAAACACACACACCTAACACCTAATTGGCTGCGGTGGTGGAAGGGAGGAGGGGGAAGTGGCAGCGGTGGTTGAGGGGAGGAGGGAGGCGATTATTCAGTGGTGAAGGGATGAGGGAGGCCTCGGCGGTTGTGGAGGGGAGGAGGAAGAAGTGACGGCAATGGTGGATGGGAGGAGGGGGAAGTGACGGCGCTGGTGGAGGGAGGAGGGAGACGACTGTTCAGTGGTGAAGGGAGGAGGGAGGCCTCGGCGGTGGTAGAGGGGAGGAGGGGGAAGGGGAGGGAGAAGGAGGAGGATGAGTATGAAGTAGAAGGTGATTTGCCGTGTGTTTTGTTGAGAAGAGATAAAAAGAGATTGGATAACATCTGCCCAGGAAGAAGAAGGGCAGAGGTAAGAAGAGCTTCTAAAAAACAAATGAGCTGCCCGCCTCAAATGTTTGGCCGCGTCTGCACGATGCAGACATAAAAGGTTAGAAGCCCTTTTCACCAGAAAACAAACACCACCTTAATTCTATTAGCAAAATTTTGATTTACATTTATGTATATGATAATCTTTTTTTTTTTTAAAGAAAATACTTTTTAAATAAAAACTTATTGTAAGGGGGAATTTGACAATTTTTAAAGTGATCTTTTTTTTGAGGGGGGGGGGGGGGGTATAACAAGTTACAAAAGTGGCACGAGTTTAAATCTTTGCAAATGTAAGGTTAGATGATATTTAAATGTAACAAACGTTGTTAACATATATTAAACATCATGTACATGTGTTGCAACTTGCAAGATGAGTAAAGTCATCAAATGCAATGTTAAACAAGTAAAATAAAATTAAGATTGCATATACAACAACTTTCAATTCTAAGATTTATAGATTTCCTCCAATAATTTCATGTTTAAAATGTATGAGTTAACCTGAATCAATCTTTAGAGATTTTGCGTTTTGCAGTGGCCATATTTTCTTTTATAGCATTAGCAGCCTCATCGGCTTTGTGAGGCACATTTTTTTTCACTTTCCGAGCCGCTTCTTTGGCAGCCTTCCATGCATCTTGTGCCTTTTGTTTCGCTTTGTCAGCCATGTTTTCTGCAGCCCCCGTGACTTTTTCGGCAGATTCTTTCGATTGGTTGGCAATCTTTTAAAAACAAAGAAAATGTTAATAACAACACTCCTTATAAGACCACCCATAGTAGCAAAGGATTTGGGCGTGAAAACGCCCCAACACTACCCCCACCCCCGGGCATTATGCTTCAAAAATTGCCTTTGGCGTTGTTTTTTTTCACGCCAGATTTGAACGTTATTCTTCCCTCATTTTTGGAGCCAATCAAATAACCATTAGGTGGAGAAGGCGCGTTATATTCCTCCCCCCCCCCCCCCACTACGTTCGATCTAACTGACCACTTAAATGTTAAGGCTTGTTCAATAGGTGACAAGTTAAATGTTGTTTTCTTACATTTTCTGTTTGAGAAGAGACCTGTTCTTTTATGTTGTTACTGTCTTTCTTCACTTCATCGACACCATGCTTTATTGCATCTGATGGTGATTGAGACGCCATGGAACGCACCTTTTTAGAAAATATAAATTAAAAATAAATAATTCAAATGAAATCTTGAAATTTAATGTTTTTTCCTATATTTGTTTATAAAATATATATATATATGAAGTACTTAAAGTAGCATGAAATTTATGACCATATCATTTTTATTAAAAGTTTATAAGCTTTTGTAAACCTTTAAAACAACTATATGTTATATAAAACGACTAAAACAACTATATGTTTTGTAAACCTTGGTGATATCAACTGTGTCTTTGGAGAACCCGAAATGAGTGTGTGTTTTCTACTTTTCATATTAGGGTGGATAAATTAATTGAAGATAACAAGTCTTTGTCTTTCTTATGGATGAGGAATAGAGGTAGTAAGTTGGTAAGAAAATAGTCGCAAACAAATTTAGCACGAAATTGGTTGCAAACAAATTTGGGAAGAACTTGGTTGCAAATTTTGGTAGGGAATTGAGTTTCCCACGACCTTTTTTTCCGCAAAAATAATTTGGTTAGAAATTAAAGACTGTTCTAACGAATTTCCGCTCAAAATTTGTGTAGAATAGCACCTAGTTTGCTAGTAGTAGTAACGCAAAAGGTCGTCGCAGATGGTTGATATTAAGGTGGTCGCAAATGTATATTAGAATAATTTATAAATTGTAACGTTTTTATCATCCCTACAAAATATGATGTCCCGAAGTTTTCCCGGTATAATCATGATCAATATGCATGCATAGATATGTACATGTACGTATACTTGGTGTGTACGTATTTATATAAAGACAGACCTGGACATATTTGCCAGAACTAGGACGAATGACCCTGGAAAAGAACGGGCCGAGGACGCATACGGTGCGTGAGGTCTGAACCATTGCAACTCCTGCCATTTTTGGAATTATCTTTTTTGTTCCATGTCATATGCATATTGAATTTAAATGCATTTTTCTAATTGTGTTGTTGAAATTGGAAGAAGATACACTTTTTTAGGAGCGGAAGATGAGGAAAATATATGGAAGTTGGCAGAAATTGTTTTTAATTTAGGCGTCTAATTAAATATGGGTAGATTAAATCGACCAACTTAAAGATGGATTTTTATTGTATGGGTGGTTGTAGCATTTTGCATGTGTACATGAGACTTGAGGTATGGTCCTTGCTAGCTACTAGTATACATTCCGAACGTGGATTAATTTTTTCCCATGCAAGAATTCTTCTACTTTTTTTATTAATCTTTTAACTCCAAATTTTTATTTATTAAGGTAAATAAACATGTCACTTGGGACGTTTGGAAAAACATATACAGATATTGATGGTGCAAAATTTGTTGGTAATTTTTGTGTTATCAACATATTGGGTGATATTAGATTAACGGGTTTGTGGCTGGGCAAGCATTGAGAAAGGCGGAATCGAAGAAAGTGGATAAGCACGTTAAAGCAAGCCCGCTAAAGCTTGCAGAGAACCAAAATGTCTTTGTCTCCTTGACTTTTAATACCTTTGGCTCCCTAGCACCTAAAGCTGTTTGTTTCTTGATCATGGTGCAACGGTTGCATCTATATAGTAGGGAGCCCGCGCGTTGCTGCGGGAAAATTACATAAGAGCCCCCGTGTGTGTTCGGTAGAATATCATGTGGTTCATGGTTCATATTTAAAATCACATATGAGCTCCCGTGTGTGTTCGGTAGAATATCATGTGGTTCTTTGTTCATATTTCATTTATACTCAACAAAAATACACGCCCAAATGAACTTAGAAACTAATTGGACATTAACAAACACAACAAAAGTAGTAAATACTACTAACTTTATAAAATAATCATGGATTACTTCTTAAATTGCTTCGGGTTTTTCGAACTCCTCCTCGGCTTTTAACACCACCTCGCCCTTGACTCCCACCCCTATCTAGACTACTATCATATTGCCAAAAACCGAACCGTACTCCTTGCATTTCTTCACCTAATGTCTTCAATTGTATGTTTAATCGGGTTAAATAACAAATTAGGGAGAGAAAACTATCAGAGGCGTCTCCAAAGATTTACGTGCCCTATCCGAGACGCTAAAAAATATGCCTCTTAGGCTTCAACAAAACCCCAAATTCTAAATTTGTAAAAATTTCCTAATTAATTTTAAGACACAACAAAACACATAAGTGCTATAATTGTCATCAATCTGCCAACAAACATAAAAACTACACAAAACCTAAGTACCCGACAAATTAATCACGCTCAATAGAAAGTTAAAAAAACCATAAAAATAGTTTTTATAATTATAATTAAAATCTTAAAGATTAAACTTAAAATTACAATCCAGATGGTGGGGATATGGATATGTGGTAGCCATACAAGATGATAAACATTAAACTCATAAATGGAAATTGGAATCTCGATACTCTTCTGCATGTGCCACCAAATAGAAAGAATAACGTTGTTTTTTTTTTTAATTTAGTACGTTAAATTGGTATTGAGCTTATAAATATAATAGTTTGGGTTAATAATTTTTAAGTTTTAAATTGATTATTTAGGCCTATTTTTAAGTGTTAAATGAGTTATTTAAAAAACACACACACACACATAGGAATTTAAAAAAAATTGTGCCCCCGACAGACCGGCCATGAAAACTATATATAACTCAACAATATACTGGTCATAAAAATTCAAAAAGAAAAAAAAAACAAATTTCAAAACATCATACCTTGGAAGCAGCTTCCAAATGACCCAGATTCTTGTTAAAATGTAGCAGATCTAGCATCTTCTCAGTTCTCATCAAGAAGCTAGTGAAGATAATATAGATTAAATAAGTAACCAAAATAAACACATTTCTAAACAGAGAATACAAATAATCTTTAAAAAACCCAGCAACATATCTACCTTCCATAATCTTTAATGCATCAGGATCATCTTGTTGTTCGTTGCTTGGGTATAAAAAAAAAAATCTAAGAAGGCTGTCCGTTTTAAATCCAAAGTTGTCCAATTTAATTGTGAATGCAAATACTCGAAGTATTGACTCGATACGTGGGACCTTCATCAGCTTCATGAATAACTAACAAACCATGAACCATAATGTGTTACATATATATACTATTTTCTGGAGAAGATTTAATCCCTATAGTGTAAAATACAATTCCCCACTTTCCGAAATAATTCAGAAGTTTAAGCTTATAGGCACTATCAATTTCCCATTAAATATTCAAAATAGAAGTTAGTAACTTTCAACAAAAATATTTAATGGCCGACTCGGCATTTACCAACCAGGCCCATTCAGCACCAAATTATCCCATTTGATTTTAAAAGGTCAGACACCAGCCTGCTTTGTCAGCCACTCAAATTCAAAATCTACAAATAGGTGCTCACACAAACTCAAAACCGTTGAAACGATATGATATCGGGTTGTGGGTTAAACCCGGGTCGTGAAAAGAACCCTCATTCCGAAACCCCCTTGAACCTGTTTCGCCAACCTCATAAACACTACACCTGACTCTCACGTCTTTGATATATGCATTACTACTTGTCAAAATATCACGTGGCATTTGCAAAATCACAAAAATGCTCAATCACCAAATCCTCACAATGGTGCATCCAAAAACATGAAATTAGTAGACAAAAGCATTCAAAAGTATAAATGTTTACAATGAACTTGCTTCAAAGAACATGTTCGTTACGGTTTACACAATTACAGTAACATACCATTACAAAAGCCAGTGGTGGACCATTGTGCATTATCATTTCAAAACATATTACGGGAATGCATTACTACTACAATTTACTTACTTAGTTTAGAAACAGTTTACTTATTTACTTTAGCACCACTAATCCAAAATATCAAAACAAAAAAAAAACTACCAAACCATCATATAAAATACTGTTCTAAACCAGTAAAAAAAAAAATAAAACCCTCTACAATCCTATCATAAAATACACCAAATACAAAAAAAAAAAAAAAGGAAATCGATACCTGTAGATCTTTAGTAACAGCAACGCGCTGCCTAACATAAGCCGAAAGCGAGTCCAAGAAGTCAGGGTAAAAATTTTAGGCTTACTCTACACACAAAAACAAATTAAACATTAACATAAACAAAATCAATTAAATCGATCAACTGTCATCGATTTGCCATACGTGAGCAACGCATTCTAAGAAAATAGAACAACAATAAAATGGTTTGATTACTGTTCCTTTTTAGACATGCTTTTTTATTTTAATGTGTTGTTGTTTTGATGTTTAATTAAGAAATGCTACCTTCACACAATAAATCACCTCACCCCAAATACAGTGCGTTATACTACTACTTATCATACTTGTTGCTTCTCTTCAACCGCTTAACCACTTTTTACATAAGGTACTTTGCCATTTGCGTTTTCCCGGTCGCATGCATACTGTTCACCTAATAGGAATAGAATGAAATTATCAAGGTATTAAAGGTAATGAAAAAAAAAGACATTAGAAAATGGGTTTGTTATATCGCATTTATAACCGAGAGAAGAGGCGTACCTGGTTACTTGGGTTGAGGGTTCAGTGACATTGTTGGTTCAGCACAAGAGTCGGTTGAATTGATAGGCGTAACAACAATTTACAAAATTCGGTAGAAAGTAAACAATAACGGGCCTAGAGGTGAAGCAAAAAAAGTTGAGAACTTAGTCCCTGCACATAGCCAAACAAATATTACTTTTGTATCTTAAATCACAGGATTGTATTGAAATAAACATGCAATTCTCATATAGACATTCATCGAGCAGTTGGTATTCAACAATATAGAAATATACAACTTTGTTCAATTCACCCCCAAATCATAAATCCAAACAAGTATCTTCATAAATATAATCATTCATCGTAAATAAAAAGCTTGCAATCTAAAATAGAAAATAAATTACCTACAAAAAGGTCCAATGAACTTGCACACAAAATTGGTGAAAAAGAAGAAGATTGTGGTGAACTGTGTAGGTCAAAATCAACTGGAACTGCTTTGATATCTCGAATCGCGTAAGAGGATACTGATGATTCGGATCTGGGTCTTCCTTCATTACTCGGGTCACCTCACCAAGACCCGAAGCTTTAGGACCGACAAGTTCCTCTAATTGCTTCCTTACCAAAAATCATTAGCAAGCGTTTTGTACTCCACGCCTTCACAGTTCACACCTTTCAGCTTCTCCGATTGGTATTATATTACAACTTATTTTGGTACTTTTAATGTTGGATCTATGGTGATCATTGATGAGGTGAATTAAAAGAGGAATTCATCAATTTGGTTGTGATTGACATTCAAGAAGAGCATAATGAACCTTCAATGTGACGACCTTTGGTTTGAAGAAACCGTTTGCAGCTTGAAGATGGGGGTATAGAGGGAAATTAAGGGTAGTATTGTAAATTTGATTTGATATTGTAAAGGAGGATGATGGAGAAATGTCTACATTACCCTCCTAAGTGTCATAATTGTCACAACTATGCCTAAAATACCCTTAAATTTCTTGCTTAAATATGTTGTACATGTTGCTTGTTAAGTTGCACACAAAATTGGTGAAAAAGAAGAAGATTGTGGTGAACTGTGTAGGTCAAAATCAACTGGAACTGCTTTGATATCTCGAATCGCGTAAGAGGATACTGATGATTCGGATCTGGGTCTTCCTTCATTACTCGGGTCACCTCACCAAGACCCGAAGCTTTAGGACCGACAAGTTCCTCTAATTGCTTCCTTACCAAAAATCATTAGCAAGCGTTTTGTACTCCACGCCTTCACAGTTCACACCTTTCAGCTTCTCCGATTGGTATTATATTACAACTTATTTTGGTACTTTTAATGTTGGATCTATGGTGATCATTGATGAGGTGAATTAAAAGAGGAATTCATCAATTTGGTTGTGATTGACATTCAAGAAGAGCATAATGAACCTTCAATGTGACGACCTTTGGTTTGAAGAAACCGTTTGCAGCTTGAAGATGGGGGTATAGAGGGAAATTAAGGGTAGTATTGTAAATTTGATTTGATATTGTAAAGGAGGATGATGGAGAAATGTCTACATTACCCTCCTAAGTGTCATAATTGTCACAACTATGCCTAAAATACCCTTAAATTTCTTGCTTAAATATGTTGTACATGTTGCTTGTTAAGTTGCACACAAAATTGGTGAAAAAGAAGAAGATTGTGGTGAACTGTGTAGGTCAAAATCAACTGGAACTGCTTTGATATCTCGAATCGCGTAAGAGGATACTGATGATTCGGATCTGGGTCTTCCTTCATTACTCGGGTCACCTCACCAAGACCCGAAGCTTTAGGACCGACAAGTTCCTCTAATTGCTTCCTTACCAAAGATCATTAGCAAGCGTTTTGTACTCCACGCCTTCACAGTTCACACCTTTCAGCTTCTCCGATTGGTATTATATTACAACTTATTTTGGTACTTTTAATGTTGGATCTATGGTGATCATTGATGAGGTGAATTAAAAGAGGAATTCATCAATTTGGTTGTGATTGACATTCAAGAAGAGCATAATGAACCTTCAATGTGACGACCTTTGGTTTGAAGAAACCGTTTGCAGCTTGAAGATGGGGGTATAGAGGGAAATTAAGGGTAGTATTGTAAATTTGATTTGATATTGTAAAGGAGGATGATGGAGAAATGTCTACATTACCCTCCTAAGTGTCATAATTGTCACAACTATGCCTAAAATACCCTTAAATTTCTTGCTTAAATATGTTGTACATGTTGCTTGTTAAGTTGCACACAAAATTGGTGAAAAAGAAGAAGATTGTGGTGAACTGTGTAGGTCAAAATCAACTGGAACTGCTTTGATATCTCGAATCGCGTAAGAGGATACTGATGATTCGGATCTGGGTCTTCCTTCATTACTCGGGTCACCTCACCAAGACCCGAAGCTTTAGGACCGACAAGTTCCTCTAATTGCTTCCTTACCAAAAATCATTAGCAAGCGTTTTGTACTCCACGCCTTCACAGTTCACACCTTTCAGCTTCTCCGATTGGTATTATATTACAACTTATTTTGGTACTTTTAATGTTGGATCTATGGTGATCATTGATGAGGTGAATTAAAAGAGGAATTCATCAATTTGGTTGTGATTGACATTCAAGAAGAGCATAATGAACCTTCAATGTGACGACCTTTGGTTTGAAGAAACCGTTTGCAGCTTGAAGATGGGGGTTATAGAGGGAAATTAAGGGTAGTATTGTAAATTTGATTTGATATTGTAAAGGAGGATGATGGAGAAATGTCTACATTACCCTCCTAAGTGTCATAATTGTCACAACTATGCCTAAAATACCCTTAAATTTCTTGCTTAAATATGTTGTACATGTTGCTTGTTAAGTTGTACGAAAATGCAAATTACTATCTTGTACATCACTCCTCCTTTATAATGTATTATAGATTATAGATTAATTGATTGGGCTCTTTAATTGATTAATTGGGTACTAATTGGGCTTATCCGTTTGGGCTTCAGAAAAATGTATAAGTTTGTTTTGAATGATCTGATGGCTTTTGTTTTGAACCCAAAACAAAGCGACGGAGATAACTCACATAAGTATTCAAATTGAGGCATACGCAAATAGGAACCATATATACAACATGCTGGTCGAACAAATAAGATGTAGGCGAACGGTTTCTTCTCATAAAAACATCAAATTCGTTCTTGATCATCTCGATTTCTAATCCGATTAAACATTTAATTAGTACCCACATATATATAGTTTAATCTGATAGTGGTTCACGATTCATGAGAAAGCCTAAGTAATTTTCTGAAATTTCATCACTCGTTCTTCTACAAATCGGTACGAGAAATCGATTGGTCTTCTGCATATCAGTATTTTTTTAACATAAAATGGGTCGTGAACAACAACATGATTATTTTTTTTTTTACATTAACAATGGTTTTTATTCTCATGAAGTTATGGCATATGGAATGGTACATTATTAATCGATACTGTAAGTTACAATCCAAATGTCTAACTAATGAGCCAACTAGTTGGCTTACACTTATTAATCGATATACAATACAATCGAAACAAGGGAAGCCAAACATTTTGTAAAACAATCAAGAGAGTAATAATTTGTTGAATATATCTTAGCAACGTTTAGAGAAAATGGATAAGATGTTGAATAAGATTGATATATTCACATTGAAAGGGGATATGATAGCTAGTCATTTTGAAGACATTATCGTCAATTGTCCGAACATCATTCCCAATTCATGTCAAAGTTTTCACACGGTATATTCGTTGACGGTATGAAGATCCCGTTGGTTCAACCAAAACCGGATAACCACTCCCCATTTAAGATAAAATGTGGAGAAATTGAATAAAATTTAGAGAAGGTAAAATGGTTTGAATAAAAGATGGTGTGCTTTGAATAAAGAAGGTAAAATGGTTTAAACAGAGATAATTAAAATGGTATTTTTTTTGTTTAATTTATCAAAGTAACCGTTGAGGGGGAGGGGAGGATTAAAGTTGAATGTGTAAAGAACCGTTGGCTACTATCCATGGGTACTACCCGGGGCACCGACGAAGGTGTTCCCTGTGGAGGTAGTAGGGTACCTGGAGCTTTCACAGGTGGTGCCCCTACTCGCTTAGGAATTGAGATTTTGGCCGACTTGGTAAAAAAATGAATATCTATACATCATATAAAATGCATTTCACAAAGGTATTTTAAGATGCTTAAAATTAGTTAAGAACTTTAATGTGTAAGGTTCAATCATAAAATGAGGGTAAATTAGTCTTTTGAACATTTGACACATTAATACCCTCAGCTTAATAACACTTTAACTTCCTCAATTTTACTAAACTTTTGCTTATTGAAATAGTAGTTGCACTTTTTTCCTTATATTAAGCCAACTGTCACATGATTTTTCAACCACCATAATTTTTTCATAAGTTAATAAACAAAAAAGAACTATATCATCAAAGCAACATTGTACTCTTTTTAATTTGAGTATAGTATTGCTATTATTTTTTTAGTTTTAAAAAATTGTTGTGTTACGGGATTACTGAGCTATAACTGAAAAGAGACGATACCAAAAAAAGAATAAACCAAACGAAATCAATTAAAAATGAATTAACCAAAAAAATCAAATTAACTTAAAACCGGTTATCAGCTTTTTTGAACCTTAGTTAACCGAAATTAACCAAACGAAACAATTCTTATATTCATATATTCTTAGCATTCATACATCCATTTTATGTATTTATACCTCATTTCTTGTATATCCAAACAATAATTTTAGCCAAAGTCTGATTTTAGTTATTAGGAAAAATTAAATGAACCGAACTAAAACCAACAATCTTAAAAAATAAATTGAACCTATTAACCGGTTGGTTAGTTAATGATATCTATTAACAGATGCAGTTGGTTTCGATTGACAATAATAACCAAATTGAAACGAACCATACACACTCTTAGAAGTGCTTGGGTTTCCCTGTATCATGGTGCTAGTTTTTATTTTTAATTAATATGACGTTTGGTTTATTTTTAATTGACAAAAGGAAAAGGAATAAGAAAATGTTATAGAGCAATGCTGCCACCTATTAAGATATTTATGGATAGTTAAGGGTAAAAGTAAGATGACAATAATATTGGAATCCAATGTATTCTTATTAATAAGTAACTAGTGTGTAACCGCGTGTTGCGGCGGAGTCGACAATACGCGGGTAGGAACATGATATGCATCAAACACAAGTATTTTGCATGTATTTTAACTGAGTCTCTTTTCGCCTTTCGAGGAGATAACATGTCTTTCTTCACTCGCAATGTTGCTAATGCAAAAAGAAGATCACCAAAGTGTACTTCAAATGCATTGCTAAAGGAGTTAGATTATATGATTGTAAACAAACACATAATATTGCCATAAATAATATTTCTTTTTGGAGTATTAAAAATATACATTTAGATAAAAACATGTATATGTTATGTGGAATTTGAGCAAGTTATTCCCTTTTGAATCTATTTGGGTAAAAACCGTAAAATACTACTTGTAAATGTAACCTCTAAATATAACAGTGCCAATAAATCAAATTAAAAAATATATAACATTCAAAACTCAAAGCATGTAGGTAGGTTTCACTGTTTTAGCCCTACACTATCATAAGGATTAAAAAAAATTATGTTGCTTTCTATTTAACTGCCTAAAAATTGAGGGACCTTATAGATGAGAGAGAATCAAAAGCATCAACATCGCTAACATTTTGTTTGCTTTGTTTGCAATCATTTGGAGTCATGTTTCAAGTGATAGAACAAACAACTCATACTAACATATTTAAATCATAGGGTCAGGAATAAAAGCAAGTTTATTGTAGTGAAAGAAGATGTGAACTCAACCAGACTTCTATATAGTAACCTACAAATTCCGTGTGCTTCTCATTAATTTACATATAATTGATCATAAGACATGTACACAAAATAATTATTAACTAAACATTTTTCAAGTGGATTGGGAGTATAAACAAGGGTGTATTATAAAAGTAGATACAAAAATAGTGAAGGATAACTTAATTGTGAATTTTTGATAATTTAATGAAATAAAGTTACTCCATAGGAAGATGTAATAATACAATATAAATACAAAAATAATGAAGGTAACTTGATTGTGAATTTTTGATAGTTTAATGTAATAAAGTTACCCCATGGGTATTTAAGGAAGAAAAGTGGTAAAATTTAGGAAATTGTTAAGAAACCCTTGGTATACCATCTTAACTTTGAATAATTTGGACATATTTGCCCATGCCTCATCCTTTATAATGTAGTACAGATAACATGACAAAATTAAACCTACAACGCAAACATCTCTTTAATAAAACAATTTTTTATTGATATTATACATCTTTCTAGGGATGACAAAAAAAAAACCCGAGCCCAATATGTATACCCGCAACCTGAAATATATAGGACGGATATACCCGAAACCCAACAGGTATGAGTCGCAGAGCTGTGTATGGGATTAATTTTAAAAAATTTCACGGGTTTGCGTCGGCTATGAAATTAGGTGATATCTGACCCGATTACATGAAACCACATACCTATTTACCTGAACTATATACCTGATTATATACCGAAATTTTCTATTTATACTTTATTTTAGTGAGTTGTTTTAGTATATTTATTTTGTGAAAAATAAATTTTCTTTTGCAATATCTGTTTGATAGTACTATTTATATTTTGTCTGTTGTGAAGTATATACATAAAATTATTTAAAGTTTATAAAGTTATTATTTATTTATGATTAAACTTATATTTATGTAATGTATACTTTAGTTTATAATAGTTGTTATATAAATAAATATATAGTAATTATGTGTTTGGACATTCCAATGTGGCAATATGTATCTTTTAACAAACTAACATGTATAACCGATGCCTGATGAATAATTATCTGAAAAATACCTAACGGGTATTGGGCCTGGTATGGAACACGATTTTACAACCGTTGTAGGGATTGCCTAATCCATGTATGTTTCTCACTTAGTTGCATAAAGTGAACGGACATGCTGGTAGGGGTCTACGCTGCAGAAGGTTAATGTGGATGAAAAATGATTCTTTACAGCAAGCCAACCGTTCCCTGACATTTCAATTACTTCATCACCAACCGTGTGTCTGCATCCATTCACATTATTTAACATTTTAACGTATATAGCTAATGCATTTCTATGAAAGTGCTGTTCAAAAAGAAAAGAAAAAAAGCTAATGCATTTCCTTCTTTCATATTTATCTTTAATTTAATTGATTGACCCATATTCATATTCAGTTTCATATATTAAGTCTCCCGATTAAAAGGGCCTACCATCCATTTTACTGCTAGTTAATAAATAACTAGATCTCTACAGCTAAATACTTCCATTATTTTGTTTAAAAGTGCAACATGAGTATATTATTTGGGAAGTGTCATCTGAGTAATAAAAAAATAGTAAAGAATATATAGTGTGCTGTGTGCGGGGTTTCATAAAAAAAAAAAATAAAGAACCGTAGCTAGTTCGCTACCAAATTCATCTATCGAAAGGTTTATGGGCATGACCAATGCAACTCGTATCGTCTTTTTTATGTAGTTGAAGTTGGACGAAACTCAAAATAAATTTACATGTGGAATACTAAGTGTTTCCCATCTTAATCAACGTTATTTATCATATTAACGAGCATTGGTTCATCTAAAACAACGCAAGTGTTTTAAGTAACCTCACTAACGATGTTTCACATGTAAACTAAACCAAAAGACATGTCAATTTTTCTTCCATTGGTCACGTGCTTAGGAAGGAATCGTCCTCATGAGCAGGCAATAATAATTTTGCATTATTGTGGGGATGGCAACTGAGCCTTCTTGCCTTGTTACCCTTGTAGCTTCAGCCACTTGGTGTGTGTGCATTCATTGGAAAACAGTATGACCATCTTCTCTCTCGTCTCTTCAAATTGTACACAAGGTTTTATAAGGGGGGAGGGGCGCTCCACTCCGCTGAAAAAATTTTCACTTCATTGATTTACATAAATTCTGCACTGCCACATCACTTCATTGATTAACTTCATTGAAACAGTTTTTTAGAGGCAACACTTCACTGATTCTTTACCCAATAATTAATTGTTTTCACACATAATAATAATAAAATAATAATAATATGCACTTCACTGCCACCACCCTTCCACCTTCTGCACCACCACAAGTATATACATACATACATATATTTATTTTGGAGGAGAAACTTCTGGGAAAGATTCCGTTAGATAGAACCAGAATTTGGTTCGCAAATCCACTACCAGCATTGGTAGCGGCGGTGTTACCGTGCTGGTAGTGGGGTACTTGTGACCAATTCTGGTGGCGCCCGTCCCCCCTAATGTTTCTTCGACCTTTACACAAGGTTTTATACGGATTTATCGTCGGGAATTGAATAGTATAACATACGAACATCTTTTATCCATACCGAATGTGCATCATTTACTAAAACAGTGATTTCATTATTACCTATTCTAGCAAAACCACTGATCAGAGCCATCGTTGTCTTTTTTGATTTCTAATTAATTGCTAATCTAAAAATTCGAATTCTGACTTTGGTCAAACATATATTTATTTCGAGTATGGAACGAGTAAAAATCGAGTTCACTCTTCATAAATTCGGACAAACAAGTGTTAAAAAATGGAGCAAGAAAACATACATATTAAGTTTAAGCTAGATATGTGATGAGATTGAGTTCTAAAAATGGATTTGAATAAATTAGGTCAATTGGTTGGTGTAGCAAATATGTATAACAATTGATGAATGGTTTGATGAGGTGGGGTTTCTGGTCACCTGCATGTGGATGCATCAGCGTATAGTGTTACTCGTCAAATGTCCATCGTAATCCCTACTGGCATTCAACTATTAAAGCATCAAGTTTATATAAATCACTATACCGCAATCAAATATTGATCAAGTTTTTAATATATAGCATTTAACCTCTTGACCGCACATGGCAACTGCACATTCATGATGGTTTTAAATATTGGTGTCTTCAGATAGAGTGTGATCGACATTCAATTCTAAGAAAAAAACATATAATATGTAACGTGCCTTAAGAAGAAACACCTTTTAATATACTTTGTTTTTTTGACCTTGAACTTTTATTTCTTTCAATACTTGTATTTCTTGCAATCGTGAACTCATACGTAAACACGTTCATGCAAGTGCTTAACGAATAACGAAGTCACTCCCGATGAGAACCCAACCACAAGGATACCCAAAGATAAACTTTTGTCTTTTTTAACCAATTTAAGATTCTCACAATTTCAACAATTCCCACATCCATTTAAATGTACTTTGTTAAATTTAATAATAGAGGGACATTCTTCGGGGATTTTCAATGGCGGTTGGCGTTTTTACCGATTCAGTTGGGAGGACTCGGTCTTTGTTCGAATGGATGTGTCTACCTATGCTTTTGTGGCCTCTCGGGTGTAGCCCTGTAACCTTCAAGACAACATCCTAAGGAACAATGGGTTGGTGGGGATGGACTTGGATTAAGAGCTTGCCTTTGACAACATTCACAGCTCTCTCCCGAACTTCGATTTGGGCGGGTTTATGAATAAAGACACCGCCCCAAAAACCTCAAAAGTATTTGGCGAGTGCTTTTACCTTTAAAACCCTTCAGACTATGGGACAGAAGTTTGCCATGTCCCCGTACCAAAAAGCAATGTTTGAATGCCTTAAAGAAGTGCATGCTCAAGATTTCTTGATTGTCCTTCCTATTGATGGGTTAGGACAACACATGTCGGCTGTTGAATATTGGACTATCCTTATGTATGGACTTATGATTCCCATATTCTCAGTTGACGAGCCATGCTCGGTTTGTGAGAAGGCATGTTTAAAGGGGCCAAAATGGCATTTTATAAAGTTTTTAAAAAGGGGCTGTAAATGTCATTATGGAGCTGGATACCTTCTCTATTAGACGACCGGGGGGGGGGGGGGGGGGTAACATCTTACATTAGTTGGGAAGGAGAACGAAAGCTTCCATATGTGGGCTGGATAAATTCCCTATCAAACCTGTTTTAAACCTGTGTGGGGTGGGCGTATGAGGGCGTACCAGCTACCAAAACGGATAATATCTGGCATGATGCTTGGCCTGTTATAGATGGTATCAAAGCTAGGGTCTGTGTGCCATTGAGGACACTAGGATCCCTAAAAGGGGTGGTGCAATATCTCGCATCACTTCTGAAGGGGAAGAAAAGCTTCCATATATAGGTTGGATGCCTTCCCTGTCCCAACTATCAAAGCAGAAAATATCTGTTATAGTGCTTGGGCTGTCACATGAGGGGTTGTAAAACCGAACAAAAAAAATACATAAAACATTGAATGACGCACACGTGTTGCGGGGTGTTAGGTCACCAAGTTGAGACTGAAGCGTAAAACATTATCATAGAAAAGAATAAGTAATTCAAAACGATAACAAACCCTACGTATAAATATTGACGTCGAAACGACAATAAAAATAAACAATTTGTAACACATCCAAATAAGCAAGCTGCAGTGCTGCACGGTTAAGTAAAGACGTTTGGAAGTAAAATTACATTTAGTTCATGTTTAGGGGCTGTATAATGACTTTATTAAGTCAGGGGGTATGAAATGTAAATCGCTTAAAAGAAAAGAGAAATAAACTAATTAACCTTGAAGGTAGGGTTGCACACTAGCCGAGCAAAACCGAGTGGACCTTTGCTCGTGTTTGACTTGTTTACAAATGGAATCAAGCTAATCGGCTCGTTTATAACCGAGCGAACATTTTTTGAACGCACATTTTCCCAAGCGAGCAGTGAGTGAGTTGTGCAGCCAAAAATTTGGGATGTTCCCTTTAATGTTTTTGTTGTCGAGTGACAAAAGAAGGTTCGACTGTCCGATGATGACACAAATACTAAGGTCCGGCTGTCCAAAATGAGGCTCAGGTTGAGGCCGTTGAAACAATAAGCATATTGTTGAGAACAACTGACGCATTGTGGTATAGGGTGACAGCGGAAGACGATTGACAACAGTCAACTAGGGGGGAAAAGAAGTCTAGATTGTTGATTTACGACTTAGGGTGTTACTATTAAATTTAGTGTTACTTTTTTTGGGTTGACCTTGAGCTAGTAATTATAGATATAATTGTATATATGTTGCATATATTGGGCCAAAACCAATAAAGTGTTATTAATAAAACTATAAATATATATGTAATTTGCGTGTATATATAATTAGATGTTAATAAATTAATAAAAATTAATTCGATCAGAGTCGACCCAAGCGAACCTTATCTTGTGCTTTGCTTGTATACAAACCGAGACGTTCGCTCTCTTACAACCAATCAGGAAATCGAACGAGGGTTTTCTGCGCATTTTTCGAGCGAGCGACGAGCGATTAGGACATCTTTACTTGAAGGGGTGTAATATCCATACTGAAAAACAAAAATACACTATTCTTAAGTACCATAAATGTTATATATAATATATAATAGTAGGGGTGTTCATGGTCCGGTTTTCACGGTTTTTTGGTCAAACCGTGAACCGAACCACTAGTAACGGTTTTTGGATTTTGTAAACCAAAACCAAACCACAGAAATTGTAAACCGAGTAACGGTTTGGTTACGGTTCGGTTTCACGGTTTGGGCTCGTTATGTCTTTAAACAAGATGTCTCAAATTTGTAAAAGAAAAATAAAGTGGTCCACAACTTCAAATTCCATTAAACATAAAACAAGATTTTTACAATAACTAACAATCCACATAGCTCAATAGGCCATCCAAATTAGCAAATACATCAAAAAAAAAATGTACAAATACATCAAAATAAAGGTTGAATTTCAAATTTAAAAAGCTTACATAAAAGAATTAACTTACTCTAATGAAATATATGTTAATGTGAAAATGGGTTATCCAACTTTTGTTTTACATTAATTTAGTTATTGGCAAAAACAAATTTTATTTTATTTATGTCTATACATAATATGAAAATATTTATAAAAAAATACATTAATTCTTACGGTCTGGTCCGGTTTTATACTGTTGGTTTTCGGTATAAACCGTAAACCAAACCGTTTGCAACGGTTTGAAAATATTGAAACCGACTGACCGAAAGTTAAGTAAAAAACCGACAGTGAAACCAAACCAACGATCGATTTGGACGGTTTCACGGTTTGAAACCAAACCATGAACACCCCCGTATATAAGTATTTCATTTGTTATAAGTTGTATATTGTACAAATAGACACAAGAAATGTAACCCCTCGAATTAATTTGTGAGCAACCTTTACTGGTAAAATACCGATATCAAGAACTAATTCCACTAAATAATGAACTGACCGATACCAAACGAATCCAACTATATCGTGTGGGCCGGGGAAATCCTGATGGTAAGCATGTTAGATTTCAAAATGAAACATTTAAAATTTAAAATAAAAATATATAGATAAATATCTTGTTTCAACCCATTAATTTATATGACAGCCATAACATTTTAGTAGGTTAATGTTTAAAAAATTTAAAACACTGTCCATTGGTCAGTTTCTTTCTGCCAAATTTTAATTTTACATTTACTACTCTCAACTGTGCTTCACTCTCAAGTTTTCCCTTTAAATAGACTCCTCACTTCACACATTTTTGCATCAACTTCTAGTCTTTAATTTAGAGGGAAAAAAGTGAGATACAAAAAATGACAAGGTGTTGTTTTATGTTATTTGTAGTTCTAGCAGTATCGGTCTATACCGTCACTGCTAGAGATGTTCCAAAAGAAAACAAAGATACTACTGGTCTTACGGACCAAAAGAATGTTTATACTTTTGGAGGAACGGGCGGGTTTACTGGCCTTGGAAACAATGGTTTGCCCATGGGTGGGATGGGAACTGGAGTTGGTGTAGGTGGTGATTTTGGTGGTGCGAATGGAGTTGGAGGTGTTGGTATGGGATTTCAATATGGTGGACCTGGTGGCCCGGCTGGTGGTGTGGGAACTTTTGGTGGTCTTGGTAACGGTTTTGGTGGATTACCAACTCTTGGTGGTGGTGGACTTGGCGGTGGGGGTCCTATGGGTGGCGGCGTATTTCCTATCGGTGGTGGCGCTGGTGCTGGTGGTGGTGGTGGTGCACTCCCTCATCCTTAGAGTGTGTTTTGTGGTCATTCGGTAGCTAGCTACTTTACGGTTATGAAGTTAGGTTAGTTTGTGTGAGAGGGTATGTTTGGTTTGTTTTGTTTGTGTGTTTGTGTACGTCTCTTTTTTTAAGTCAAAATATCTTTGTTTTTCTTTTATGTCGTGTTTGTAGAACATTTCGAACATCTATTTAGGTTGACGTACTTATGTAGTTTCACTTTAATTATGTGTTTCAGTTATTGATTTGTTGCTTGTCTTGTTACTTTATAACATCATTTTAATGGTTAATTATGTACTTATGTGAAGTTGACACCAAATATATCATACACCAATACACGATTGTTAAACATCATTAATAACTTATGATCCTTTATAAAAGAAAACCATAAAACATGTGTACTGATTTGAAACGTCCTTTCTTAGTCTTCGAACTTATATAAAAGTGCGTAATCTTGTTAACCTTATTTTGTTGACATATCTATACATATAATAAACCAAAGCTATTTTAATGACATGACACTCAAAGAGACACTCTCCTCTTTGAGTGTGTCATGTGTCATCCTATGTGGCATTGAGATATTTTAGGAAAAAAAAATTTAAAAATAAAATTGGATTTTCCTATCTTATGTTTCCTCCCATAATTTTTAAACGTTAATATATTTTATATACTAGATTTTTTAAAGGAAAAAATTACACTAAATTAACGAGCATTTTATTATCTTTCAAACGAATACCATATTGCTATATAAAAAACGGAGAACAAAAAACGACTATTTTTTGTGGGGTTTTGTTCATACAGGAAACAAAACACAAAGTGTTCAGGTAAATCATTAATTATGTATAGGCAAGTCAATAATTATGTTCAAATCAGTAAATATGAATTCTATTTTCAATATGCGTTAGCAATGGAGTTATACATTGTTTTAGGTTAGATATTAATATTAGAGTTATACATTGTTTAAGGTTAGGCGTTAACATTGGAGATACATTTTTAATTGTTTTAGGTTAGGTGCTACCCGAAGCTTTCTTGTATGTAACTGTAAAACGAATCATTCTATTTCATATGTAAAATTAATATGTCATATTAGATTTCTCAACCCCAGGACGTTCCCGTGATATAATCTACTGTATTACATAATCTTAATGGAGATACATGTAACTTTTGGACATTGAACATGGCATTATCGTCATTAAAATTCAAATATTTAAACATAATCTATATATCTATAATCTATAACTTATAATAAAAGAATTGAACTTTGATGATGTGGCATTCAATGGAGGCCTCAACCCCTCATTGAATGTGTCATGTGGCATCATGTAGGATTTTTTAATTTTTGAGTTTTTTTAATAAATCTATATATATTATAATATTTTAGGAAAAGATAATAATTTAAAAACAAAATTAAATTTTCTCTCTAATGTTTCCTCCCATAACTTTTAAACGTTAATGTCTTTTATATATGAGATTTTTTAAAGAAAAAAAATTACACCAAATTAACGAGCGTTTTATTATCTTTCCAACGAGTACCATGGTGCTATATAAAAAACTGTTTTTGTGGGGTTTTGTTTTCAAATATATTTTACTCTACTAATAAATCACAAACGATAAACATAACTTCATATGTAGAGATTCCTTTTTTTTGATATTTAAATATGATAACTTATGACAGAAATTTGTTTAAAATAAATAATAATAATAATAATAATAATAATATTCATTAATCATGTATTGGCAAATCATTAATTATGTTGTCATATTAGATATTTTATTATGTTATATTAGATATTTCAACCCCGGGACACTCCCGGGATAAAAGCTAGTATATAATAAAAGAAAGCAATTTTAATGATATGACATTCAAGGAAGCATTATCCTCTTAACGAGCGTTTTATTATCCTTCCAACGAGTACCATAGTGCTATATAAAAAATGGAGAAAAAAACGACTATTTTTTTGTGGGGTTTCGTTCATACAGGAAAAAAAACAAAGTATTCAGGTTATTCATTAATCATGTTTTTTCTTTGAAATCGGGTTCTTATATACGATGTTGAAATTCAGGCCAATCGTCATGCTTTCATTGGAATTTTACTCTTCTAAAGATGCATAGGTATACTTCATCAAGAGAAGCTATGAGAAAAAATTGCGCAACACTGCAACACATGGTAATTGGGTTATTTTAGGAAAAAAGAATTTAAAAACAAATTTAATTTTTTCTCTCTTATGTTTTCTCCCATAATTTTAAACGTTAATATCTTTTATATACGAGATTTTTTAAAGAAAAAAATTACACCAAATTAACGAGCGTTTTATTATCCTTCCAACGAGTACCATAGTGCTATATAAAAAACGGAGAAAAAAACGACTATTTTTTGTGGGGTTTCGTTCATACAGGAAAAAAAACAAAGTGTTCAGGTTATTCATTAATCATGTTTTTTCTTTTAAATCAGGTTCTTATCTACGATGTTGAAATTCAGGTCAATCGTCATGCTTTCATTGGAATTTTACTCTTCTAAAGATGCATAGGTATACTTCATCAAGAGAAGCTATGAGAAAGAATTGCGCAACACTGCAACACATGGTAATTGAGTTATTTTAGGAAAAAAGAATTGAAAAACAAATTTAATTTTTTCTCTCTTATGTTTTCTCCCATAATTTTTAAACGTTAATATCTTTTATATACGAGATTTTTTAAAGAAAAAAATTACACAAAATTAACGAGCGTTTTATTATCTTTCCAACGAGTACCATAGTGCTATATAAAAAACGGAGAAAAAAACGACTATTTTTTGTGGGGTTTCGTTCATACAGGAAAAAAAACAAAGTGTTCAGGTTATTCATTAATCATGTTTTTTCTTTAAATCAGGTTCTTATCTACGATGTTGAAATTCAGGTCAATCGTCATGCTTTCATTGGAATTTTACTCTTCTAAAGATGCATAGGTATACTTCATCAAGAGAAGCTATGAGAAAGAATTGCGCAACATTGCAACACATGGTAATTGAGTTATTTTAGGAAAAAGAATTTAAAAACAAATATAATTTTTTCTTTCTTATGTTTTCTCCCATAATTTTTAAACGTTAATATCTTTTATATACGAGATTTTTTAAAGAAAAAAATTATACCAAATTAACGAGCGTTTTATTATCTTTCCAACGAGTACCATAGTGCTATATAAAAAACGGAGAAAAAAATGACTATTTTTTGTGTGGTTTCGTTCATACAGGAAAAAAAACAAAGTGTTCAGGTTATTCATTAATCATGTTTTTTCTTTTAAATCAGTTTCTTATCTACGATGTTGAAATTCAGGCCAATCGTCATGCTTTCATTGAAATTTTACTCTTCTAAAGATGCATAGGTATACTTCATCAAGAGAAGCTACGAGAAAGAATTGGGCAACACTGCAACACATGGTGTCACCTTATAGCAATGTTATTTTTTTTATTTATTTAATTACAAGAGTAATAATTATTACGATTACTATTAGTATTATTATAATTATTATATTTTTCAACCCCGGGACCCTCCGGGATAAAATCTGGTAATAAATAATCTTGTTGTAGTTTGATGATACTGGAAAGTGAAATAAATTATACAAATTTTCGTACAGAAATCTGGTGATTAAAAAGTAATAGAAGGGAGGTTATGTGGGGGTTATGGAAAAAGAGGGTGTAGTGGGAAGGGGGGTTATAAATGATTGGTAATGGTTGGTTAATTATTGTTTTTTATTTAAATAAGAATATTAAATACTTAATAATATTTCATTAAATATAAAAAAATTACAAATACTAAAACCAAAAATTACTAATACTAAAACAAAAAAAATACAAATACTAAAAAAAATTACAAACCCTAAATAAAAGATAAAAATACTCAAAGGTTATATTTTTGTTCGATTTTTTTCTTTTGTTTCAAACACATTTCCAACGCTTTGCCCTCTAGGTGGTCGTGCTTTGCCGTGTAAAAAGCAAAGTCGCGTTCAAACTGTCGATCCCTCATGATGTCAACCACCTCTCGGTTTTCTTGGATACGCTGAGCCCCGATGTCGCGTAAGTCTTGGAGCCGCTGGTTCATTTCAGCAAATGCCGGGATTAACTGGTTCACCCCCGACGAAGACTCCGTCCGTGCGGCTCGAGCAGCCCGTCGACCGGGCGGACGAGGTATCTCCTCCGCCCCTCCTCCCCTGCAAAATAGGGATTTTCTTCTGGTGAGTTGAGGTCGACATAACGCGCGTCAGACGTAGGCGTTTCGGGATCAACCGAGTCAGAGGTCCTCGACTTTTTTGAAGGCCTCGTATTTTTGGCCCTAGATGAAGAAGTTCCAACCGTTGGGGCGGACGTTGTGTCATTTGGTGCAGTCTTTCAGCACGCGCCAACATTTCACGTACGGGAAATTCCCGTATTCCTGATTGTATTCTTCCAAAGCCGCCACAAAAATCTGCTCGTCGCTTTGCCCACTTTTCCACCCGTGCCGGATGCGCTGATAAATGCCTTGAAAGTTTGTGCATTTTTGGTTGATATCGGTCCACTTGCTCGATATCGAATCGTTCTCCCGGTAGCCCTCTCCTTTACCAGACAGATCAAAAAATATTGCCCAGACTCTTTTCCAAAAATCGCCTTTGGATTGGTAGTTGGCTAAAAAAACAAACCAAAAAATATAACATAACCAAAAAATATATATCTTACCGTTTAAAAAAACAAACCAAAAAATATAACAAACCAAAAAATATAACATAACCAAAAAATATATATCTTACCGACTATAGGATCCTCCGACACGTCAACCCACGCTCGGGTTAACGAGTACAACTCGTGGTCGGTCCATGGTATAACGTTTTTTTTGGCACGACCGACCGTCTCTTTTCTTTTGTGATCCCGGCTTCCTCGGCCGGTTGCCTTGCCTCGCACGGGCTCTTCCTCTGCGACCGGCTCTTGTGTCTCCGGAACCGACTCTTGCCAAGCATTTGAAGAGCCGAACATTTGGGATGTCCCATACACTTGTGTTTGGCTAAACCCACCTCCCATGGGCATCCCAAAACTCCCTCCCATGTTAAAGTTATACATGTTCGGGTCCCAAGTATAGGGTTAGTTTAACAGGTTCGTGAAACTTTGCGGGTTTGAACTTGAACCGGAGCTATAGGTCGGGTGTTTTCGCCACTAGTTTGGGAAGCAAACCCGAAACCTCTACCGAAAGGATTCATCTCTTGTACAGTGTGTGTGTTGGGTTGATCTAACTTGAGTGTTTGGTAAAGTGTGTGTGTTTTAGATTGTATATGTGTGTGTTTATGTAGAGTGTGTTTGTATATATAGATAAAGAAATAAATAAAGCAAATTTTTTTTTTTTTATAAAAGCACATGACCGTTCAACGGTCAACTCCCCACATTCCAATGCCAAAACGCCCGCTATAGCCAAAACCATGCCACCCCAAACGCCTGATAGCGCCCCGTTGGGCGGTGTTTGGGGCGCTATCAGCATCACAAAACGCCCAAACATTTACCACTACACATACTCTTAATATGGAAAGATTAATGGAATGGAAGAAAAGGAAAATAAACGTAGATATTATTAAGATCTTGTGTTACGGTAGGGGTGTAAACCGTAGCAAGTAGTATCAATGAAACATCACTGTTAGGGATCACAAACATTGAATAAACTTGTATTAAAATAAATAGAAAACGAAAAAAATAAAATCAAACGAAAAGTAGATGTAAAAAACATTGAACCATGCAAGGGAAATGTAAAACATAGAAATAATAACTGAGTCGATCTATGACTAGCGCGTTGCGATAGGGCCGTTAAACAAGAAAAAAAATAGACGTGAAAACGTTGAATCACCCACGTACGCTGTACGTGTGTAAACTTTGAAAGCTTGGACCGAAATGTAAAATGTAAAATGAAAAATATAAAAGATGAAAAGTATAGAGAACTAAGGTTGAAACTATAAAAAGTAAATCATAAAAGAAGTAATAATATTGAGTTAAAAGTAATAAAAAGTAAATGTAAACAAACAAAAGGTGAATACAACACACCAAAGCCCATGAGCCATTGTAAAACCCATGATACATACCTAAGTTGTGAATTAGTACATGTATAAATATCGAGACGTAGATAAAAATAGTTACGTCACAACGACGTACTCAAAATTTTATAACATATCTTACTTTTAAAGTTCTGATATAAAACATGTTCAAAATTATTTATATATATTAATAGAAAGTTTAAAACCTGATAGTAAAAAAAACAATTATTTTACCTTTCATCTTTCTTTTTAGGGTATGTTGGGCAAGTAGCTTTTAAGAGCTTCAAGATTTTAAGAAAAAACTCATACTCAAAAAAAGTTTTGTTTGGTTGAAAGAGCTTGAAGCTTTTATGTTAAAGAAAAAGCTCTATATTGAAAAACTACTAGTACTAGCGTTTAAGAAAAAAACTCATACTAGCTACAAGCTTTTAATGAGCAAATGACATAAATACTCATTCTATCATAAAATAAAAATAAAAACATTCATTACAAGCTTTTAATTATGACTATTTTGGCCATTTTATATATTTTATTAAAAGCTCCAGCTACTCTGCCAACACCAAAATATCTTTAAAAGCTATAGCTACCAGCTACCAGCCACCAGCTACCAGTTAGTTTTGCCAAACACTCTTAATATATACTAGTGGGAATGCCCGCGCGTTGCAGCGGGTGTCCCTACTTATATTTGATTTAATTTAATTATAATGTCAATTACGAACCACAACCATTCCCGATTTCTAATATCAATTGTGTGTTATAGTGGCTGGTATTAGAGGTTGGGTTGACCTGTTGACACGTTCAATGAAAAAGAGAATTGTAGAGACGTTCACCGTGTGACATGTTTCCCTTTTAACTAAATGCCTATAACAAATCAAACTTTTTTTTGGACATGTTCTCTATCTAACAACATATGTAATTAATCCTTTTATTTACCCATAATTTGTAACCGACGAATTTTAAGAATAATGAACAGAATAATGAACATGCCACAACAATTTTGGTAACACACCTACGATATCCTAGATGGTTCAGAACATAAGGGTTTTAAGTATGTATTTTGTTTGAAATTTTGTATATAGCACACTTTTACACATAAGTATAGCTAACACATACATCATCATTACATACAAAAATTCTTCATAAATCAACACATAACGTTGATGTGGGAAACAAACTGAATTGAGCTATAAGTTAATACATGAAGGGTGTGATTGTGCTTATAATGATATACCCTTGAACCATATATTAATATAAGATAACTTAGTAAGTGTTTAGTTAAACAAAAAAATATAAAGAGGGGTAGGAATGGAATTAAAAAATATATATAAATAGTGCACCACATTTTTGTGTCATCGCATCCATAGAGGCCTGATTAGATGTCTTTTCTAATTTGCCACTTATGTGAAATCAAAACTAAATTATGACTATTTACCCAAAAAAAGAAAGGAAGGAAGAAAGCCGATGTAGTAAAAAGGTAATCTCACATACTCTTTTCTCCATCTGTGTGGTATCTGATTCATGTGGTGTTCCAGGTTCCATCAAAACCTATTATACGATAAAAGTAATTGCATAAAACCCAAATTATAAGTGTATCAAGTATTGTGTTTAATTTCTATAGCACCAATCAAACATAAGCCAGAAAGTACAACAAGATTATTAATTGCAGTCATCAAAGACATAGAGAGATTAAGATTATATGAACTGGAAATCACATAAATTAGAGAAATTGCGTTGGTCAAATACAAATGATAAAAGAACTTAAGTACTGTGAATAAAAATATGCTTCCAGCAATGACAAGGTCGTGCTTTCTATGGTGCTTTCGAATAAAAGATTATTTTTTGCACAAACAAGCTTACAACAAAAACATAGGTCCTTCATGCCTCCATAAAACATGCCTGCAAATAGTCCAACTATACTTGATGTACCCGAGTAGACAGTCGAAAGACTCTCAATTTTTGTTTGTGCCCAGGATCACTTTGACATCACCTCTTGAACCAAAACCATTCAACTGGTTCAATAGTTCCAACATGGTTCTTTGAGTTTCATATTCACCTCCCGAGTGTGCATCATACCAGCATAACCTTCATGCTTAGTCCCCATTTTCACAGAAGATTTAAAGAGGTCAGGGATAAATAGCGGGTCAAGTAACATGTAAGTTTCTATATAAAAATGAACAAAACAAATCATATGAGTAAATTCTACAAAACTACATCGTGCTTCTCAAAATGGTCCAATCATGCAATTACACTTTAAGTATGACAATGGTCTATTTAAGTATGAAGTTCCATATGCCCCTACTTGATAACTACTTTTTAACATTATAACAAACCATTTTGGCCAATTTCAAAAGCTTAAACTACCTGGTTGGATTGCTAATGTACCAAGTAATTTGTGTGCCACGTATGCATTAAATATACGCTTTTGTGGCTTTCAATCCCCCATTTAACTAATTTCCTTCTAAGTGGCTATTTTTTTATCTGACAACTCTGACCCGCTACTTAAAAAACACAACACTTATCAACTCATATATGAGCAAATGGGTCAAAATTTGCATCCTTAATTCAGAAACTTATACGACTTTGAGCATACCTCTTTGTACCTGTGCATCAATTTCATCAATAAAAACTATAGATGGAGAAAGATCATCCGCAAATCTAAATAGTTCTCTAACCAATTTAGGACCATCTCCAAGGTACTTTTGAATCAATTCACTTCTGACAACACGCAAGATAGTTGCTGACGTAGACTTTGACATTGCCTAAAAAACAAAACAAAAGATGTAAATACAAATAAAAAAAATATCTACACCAGGTTACAAAGATTATTGTTTGTTTTTTTTCCCTAAGACAAGTATAGCAAAATAAGATTGAAGAACTATATAAAAACGCAACTAAACGTCGAACAATAAAGATAATTAAAAGTTTACTTGAATCCTTGAATTTCTTGTATATTTACCATAATATACCAACACATACAACAAAAAAAAATAAACAAAATCATTCAGGCATTCATAGTGTAAAAGGATTGGTAAACAATCAACAAGAATGATAATATATATTTTGTAAGGTTAACCTCTATGCAATTGTCAAGGTGTTTACAATCCGTTAGTCCCTTTCTTGAAACCGTTGTATCATTAAATATTGTATCAAAGATTCTTCTTCCTACAAAATCATAATGTTGATTTAAGTTGCAACTAAGAGAACATATACATGTACATCCAAAGCCAACCGTATAAAATATAAAAATCATTTATTGTTCATCTTAAGTCCAATAAAACAATCTTTAAGAAAGGAAAAGATTAAAAAAGAACTCAACACTATAATTGGATGTAGGGGCTTCTCGTTGGTACTGTTTGTACCTGATCCAGTAATACAGTTTCACCTCAAAACAACATACTCACATTTCAAGTTGAAAACGATGAACAAAACATTTTAAATGCAATTAAATACCATTAATTTTCAATTCATCCAAATTACACAAAGAATAAGAAAACGAACAAGACTAAAAACTTACATCATGATGTTGGTGTATTCGGCTGATGATTTTGTTCAACTACCAGAAACGCAACTGACCAGATATCCTGAAAGCGAAACCCAAAGTAATTAAATGATTTGAGTTCCAATATACGTCAACATAATCTGATATACAAAGAAGACCATATATATTTTAAATCTTCAACCATTCTTACAATAACAAGTATAACACCATTTATTTATGTACAAAACATAAGTAAAATATGTGATATTAAGTTGGACCTAATTAATATGAATGAACATGTAAGATCAGTTAATTAAAAATCAAATAATAACAAACCAGATCTATTGATAATCTAACTGCTTATAAACATACCGAAACTCATCATGAACATGAATGTAAGCCCCAAACAAACCAAATCGGTGATAGTATTTCCTATTTTACCTATTATTTACCCCAAAACCTTAAATTGAATTTTTATATATAGAATAAAGATTGCATGCGATAGGTAAATCAGATCAATACTTCAACTGTATTTTTATATATAGAATAAAATTATTCATACCTATTAAATATGACATTGGCCATCCAAATTAGCTTCCGGTGAAGAAAGAGAAACGCGGTGGCGGAGACGGGGTGAGGGAGGCGGTGGGCGATGGCGGGTTAGGGTTCAATAAGAGCAAAGCCAGGGATGATGAAACTGAATGAAGCGTACACTGTTTGAAAGAAGCTTCTAGGGTATCAGAACATGAAAGTATTAAGAGTGATGATGAGGGCGGTGAGCATCAATGGTAAATTACTTCTCAGCGGGGTTCACTTTAAATGGAGGGAATTTGATTGGGGGATTAAGAATTGAATGAACAATTGATAACAGAAGTTTCATTGCTTGTAACGCAGGTTCTCTCAATCCATAAAAACCAGACTCGTAACCCATGCCAACATTTAATGGGGTGTTTATGATCAAGGTTTACATCTTCACAACCTTACGCTCATATTCATATAGCATTGAATTGACTATTGAAGTTCAGGCAATTGATCGATTCATTAGTATGCGATTAATGGTCCAATTTAATAATATATTGCAGTGAATTAACGGTCTTTCAATAGCATTGATTTGGAGCATTATAGGTTTCATGAGATCATTAAGATGCATTATTATTTTGTACAATTGCTATCAAAGGTGGTACACAAGGGTATAAATGGAAGAAAGAGGGTAAAAATTTAGGGATTACACTTGAGACTCTTGAGATGCCATCTTAACTTTGCCAAGTTGGACATCTTTGCCCATTGCTCCCTCTTTATAATGTATTATAGATTATAGATAATCGTACGGGGTATGTTTGTTCATTTAACTAGTGTATAAGAAACACGAACTCAAACATTTAACAAAACATATTTTTTTTGTTTATGTTCGTCTGTTACAAATATATAATTTTTTTTAGTATATCTAATTTGATCTTTGTATCTAATCCTGTTAATGAACTAAATGAATATGAAGGAGGCGTTTCATGTTTGTTCAATTAACTTTAAGTTTATAAGAACATGAACACAAGCATTTAATGAACCGATTTTTTGTTCATGTTCATTCATTAAGAAGATGTATGTATGTATGTATGTATGTATGTATGTATGTATGTATGTATGTATGTATGTATGTATGTATGTATTCATTAAGATGTGTGTATGTATGTATGGTTAAATGCACAACACCTCTTTAATAATTCACTTCATGTTGACAATTGAACCACCATATCATCTGTGTTTCTATTAGTTCTTTCACATTCATACTGTTCTTGATTGCTTTTAGTTGTCCAATAAGCCATTAAGCACAACTAAATGGAATCTGTTTGTCTATGAAGTTTTGTATTTTAGTAACTAACCACACACTTATGATCATTCTAGTGCCATAGGCTGATATAAGATATTAAAAGATACTTTAAATAAAAACTAGACGGTAAAAAGAAAGAAGTTTCCATGTAAAACAGTTTTTTGGATGCATGTAGGATTGGCCTGCAACATGCATCACAATGCCTTGAAGCCTACTCATTTTCAAGAGGATATCTCTAAACGTACCATTTCTTTTACTGAACATATTCCCTATGTGAGAGCCTTTTTTTTTTTTTTTTTTTTTTAATAATAGGGCTGTTATCCTAAGTTTATAAGTGAGGAGGGTACGTTTAGAGAGGTATAAATTATTTATGTTTTTTTTTTTTAATAATAGGGCTGTTATCCTAAGTTTAATAATAGGGCTGTTTTCTTAACATCATAAGATAGGATCAATAGATACTAAAATACCTAATAACATCTACATGAATGCACAAAAGGATTTGAAAGAGAAAATCAGTAAAATAATCATTTTCCAGTTATACCATAAACAAAAGGAATAAATTTGTTTTTGTATACGATTTTATTCTGGTTATGCGATCATGTATTTGCATATGCTATAAATATGAAATTCACCTATGATACAAACATTATTCATTAAGTCAGATGTGGTGATATATGACAATAGATAAGCATGAATGTAACACACAGGATGAAAACGTAGGAAATCGTCATGTATATTAATGGACTTTAATTTGCTAAATGATTAAAAAAGAATAATTAATCGCTAAAATATCTTTTTTTTTTGTATGACTAGATCTAATGGCAATACACACACTTAAGAACCCACAAAACATGGGTTTGATAAGGCTCACATACACCAACGGTGATTTCAAGTAGGAATCGGTAACTGTAAGGGCCTTACCGTAAGGCCACACATGATTACAAAGAATCTCCGCATCCTTACCCTGCCATCACAAGAAATTTCTTGTTGTTCTTGCTGTTGCAACAATCGTGATTTGAATTCACTAACTCTTCTTAACCTCACACTTAACCTAACTTACATTTGTCAAGTGACACAATGATCATTGGAGAAAATGTGCTTTGGTATGTTTGTGATTTTCTCTTTAAAGTCCAAAGAACGTCTGGGTTACCGGGTATACATGAAGCCCAATAGGCCCACACACTGTGACGCCAATGCACAGTAAAGTTCTTACAGGTTTTTTTATTCCTACCTTTTAACGGTTC
>JAUTDX010003639.1:0-38402 GCA_030844895.1 Ambrosia x helenae | reverse complement strand
GCCATCAGCCATAATGAAACAAACTTAAAACACCAAGCAAATAACCAGATAACCAAGAACAGAAAGCACTCACGCACACACAGGACGACAAGCCGTGTCAATGATTCCAGATTCCCGGTTTGTCACTCAAATGGCACCAGGACAGGACTTAACACGGGAGTCCTTTGTTTAAATCTAACCACACACAACTACACTCACAGAACAGGTATATAACAATCTTCAGAGAAACATATAAGAACAAAATCCACAGAAGCGTTTGTCATTAGACGCTTGATCAACAAAAGCGTTTGTCCGATTTGTTTCATTATGACTTAGATTCTTAGAATCAACCTTTATTAATCCTTTAAATCCCCAAAATGCCCCTCATGATCAAATCTTTCAATTTAGTCATTCGTGGCGAAACTTCTTGTTTCAAATCCAATGTTTTTGAGTCAATGACATGTTTAAAAACCTCTAAGTCCTTCCGGACTTAGAGTTTCTTCATTTCTCAAGTTTTCACTTGTTTAGTCAATTCTAAGCGCATTAGCGCGCATTTGACACAGTTATGAAAATAACTTACTTGATTGGCACCCACACTTCATGTGAGTACTTTATCACCTATGTTGCTTCGCCCGAAGGCGTTTATTTGACTACGGACTTACCGGGTGGCCTTGACCCATTTCCATACCTTGTGTTTATCCTCCATGATTCTTAACATCGAGCATGCACGCGCAAATGCATTTAACCTGTATGCTTTCTAAATAGACAACGTTAATTTCTCGGAACTCAAATGGCAATAACTTGCCATTTGACCCGTTTAACTTTATGAATCTTAATGCTTGGAATACAAGCATCAAGTGGTTGGACTCACATGGTGAGGACATCACCATTTAACCCGTTTAGACTCATACTTCATAATACTATGTTACCCAAGTTTTTATCTATGGTTCAAGGACACAAACTTGACCCATTTAACATCATGCTTAACGACTCCATTCAATTGATTTAATTGGATTAAAACATCATTTCTCACATATCTTTATTAGTTGACCCGTTTGATGGATTTCTCCATTTGTCATAACTTATTATCTCGATTAAGGTCATAAACCACATTTGTATTGAGTGCACATAAGGCGACCCACTTAATAGATTCTACCCTTGGGGTTTATCTTTATCTCACACTTAAGATTTAAAACTAATGTTTATAATATTAAGCTATGTTATAGTACATTGGTGTAAGTAAAACTTACCTTGCATCCATTCATGTTTCCATAGCATCGCCTTGCGTCCGTTTGACCCGTTTGCTCCCTCTTTGTTGTACCTAACATGAGGATGAGTCAAACCCATTTATTTAGAATACACAATATGGAATTACCCCCAATATCCAAAGCATCATGTATTCACTCACACACCTAGCTCACCATGAGCTATTTCTTACATAGAGCATGCACTTGACTTAATTCATTAATAGCTAACATCACATATAATTGTTAACTTTCACATGCTCCTTATTCTCTTAATTCACTAGTTTTCATATGCTAGACGTTTCATCGAGCATTGGTGTGCATCCGCCCAAACTACTTGATTTTCAAGAATCTAAGTTTAACCAAAATATAACCATGTATCTAATTATTATCATAACAAGATATTTAGGCATTTCAACTAAATTTGATCATTATAACAACTCCTAAGAGTCACCAAAACTATAACCATGTGTGGTTTCAACCTAGAGGTTAAAACCCCAATTTCATAAGTTAACATATTCATATGAACATAATCAAAAACACACATATTAAATGTGATTTGTAACCAAATTATACATGTTTAAGGCTCCCCCAGCTAGGCTAGGGCAACCTATATTAACCATCAATTCCACATTTTTATAAAACCCTAGAACCATCATCTTCAATATATACCATGGATTTGGATGATTTAAAAAGGATCTAGAGTTACCTTATGATGTTTAGAACACTAGATGATCATGAATTCCATCATGCATTTAGAAAAAGCCATCGATTTTGGCATGATTTGGGGCTGAATTGGGTGGAGGTTCATGTGTGTGTGTGTTTTTGATGGTGTGAAGAGCGATTTTGAGTGTGTGTTATCACATATTTTCACTCTTAACCCCCATTTTATTCCAACTTTGCCTAGTTGTCAAGTTCAGCCCTCCGGTTTAGTACCAGTATGTAATCTTTACTAATTAAGTTAGTTCTCACAATATTCCCACGTGTGTTTGCATTTTACGGGACTTGTCAATGTTCGTTTTATTATCCGCAAAATATTCCTTTTTGATAATGGGCTCAATATTGTATATATATTTGATCCCACCTATTAGCGTAATTAAACGAAACGGGTTTTCGGGATGTTACAAGATTAAAACATCCACAAACATAAAAAAAACAAAGTGTATTAAAAACCAAATCATTATAAAGAACAAATTGGAAATTGCACATTACCTTTGGTAATTTTAACAAGACGGTTGAGTGAGGACGTGAGGTTATTGGTTTGTTGTTTGTGGACAAAATTGGGTGGTTAGAAAAATGAGGATCATTCAAAAATGCTTTACTCTAATAAATAATATTGTGATTGATTATGTAATTATATTGTAACTATTGTATTTACTATGTTTCCTGATATACTCAACCAACATGTATTATAAATTAATGATTAATGAGAATAGGAGAGCATCACTGAACAATACTCAATCTTTCATGGTATGATTGTAACCCTAACCCTACCCTCCCCACCACCACTCTGCTGCCGCCGCCGCTGCCTGCTTCTTTCTTTCTGATCAGCAGTCGTCGGGGTCTTCCATCTCCTTCTCATTCTCTTATTCATGTCCCCTCATTTGCTTGATGGAACAACCACCACAACAGCAGGGGATGCTGCCCCACCACGCCTCCTCCAAACCAACCCTTACCTCCGGCCGACCCTCCAACCACCACCGATACTAAACTTCACCCTGCAATAACCGTATCAAATATTAAAAACTTTATTCCCATAATCCTGGAAAGCGAAACAGGCCAATACTCTCTGTGGTGTGATTTTTTTCGCATTCATTGTCGTGCCTTCCAGGTTATAGACCATCTCTCTACTAAAAACCCTACCACCACTGACCCTACTGGTGATCTTTGGGATAGACTGGGACGCCATGTTTTACAATGGATTTACGGTACTATCTCGGGATGATCTTCTTAACACCGTTTTCTGCTCGGGAATACTGCCTATGATGCATGGACAACCTTGGAGGGTCTCTTTCATGATAATAAAAACGCCTTGTCCTCCACCTTCTTGCGGGTCTCACCGATTCGTACGAAGGCAGTATTTCCAGGGCCACATGCCCTTGAGACCGCCACCTACCTCCTCAACATCATTCCCTCAAAAAAACCCACAAATATCAAACACCAACACATCTCTTATACAAAACAACACCCCCCTACGATCACCTACAGGTTTTTGGTTTGCTTGTGTTACCCATGATTGCCTTTACCACCATTATAACAAACTTCAAAACCGCTCTTACCCTTGTGTGTTTCTTGGTTATCCACGTCCCATCATGGTTACAAGTGCTATGACATTAAAACCACAAACATCACTATTTCTCGTCATGTCTTATTTGACGGAACCTCTTTTCCCTTCCAAACCTTCACCGGTGTCTCACCCACCACCGACTACAATTTTCTTACCGACTTTTCCACCTCAACTTTGGTCACTCGCGGACTACCACCTCACCCCACTCCTCCCACACGTCGCCTACCCCCACCCTACTGACCACTCCACTAACCAAACTCCCTTCTGTTTCCTTATTCTCACACAACAGACCAGCCCAATCCCTCAACTCCCCGGCCCACCCTTTAACCACTCCGGACCACTCCCCTACCTCTACCCTTTCGGCCCAAGTCACCCACCCAACAACTCCAGCCCACCTCACCCTTCGGCCCACAACATTAACTCCCATCACCTCAGCAGCCCACATCGATACCTAATAACCCACCTCCTCAACACCGGCCCTCAATCAGACATCCTAAGTGTGTGAAAAGACATGTTTGACTTCCTATTCCTATTAGTTGTCCGTCATCAATCGACTCCCACTATCAACCTACGCCACAACGCGACAATCGTTCTCTGTAGTATGCTCATCGCCTCACTGGCCTCAACCTGAGCCTTATTATCGGACAACCGGACCTCAGACTTAGTGTCATCTCGGACGACCAAACCTCAGTTATCACTAGGCAGCGAGAACATTAAAGGAAACATCCCAAATTTATGATTGTCCAAAAAATTCGATGCTTGCTCGAAAAAAATGTGCGCTAAAATAAAAAATGCTTGCTCGGTTTTCGGCTCGGTTGTAAACGAGTTTATCAGCTCGGTTTGATTTTTTAAATGAGCTAAGCACGAACAAAGGTCGTTCGGTTCAGCTCGGCTCAGCTCGTAAACATATTAGCCGGTTGGCTACATATTAGCCATCTTCATATAAATTCCAGTTGTTAGTTTCTAATTGGTTAGAAGAAAAAAGGAAACGACTACAAAATTAGCCATAAGAGCCACTTGAAAGTAATTTTACTAGGTCAATTATTTGTAGTCGGTTAAAATGTTTATTTTTGTAATTTTTACTAGGTGAATTATTTTTTATTTTTATTTTCCTTTAATGTTCGCATTAGGTATAACATTACCAAACGTACACTTGGAAACTTGTAAATGATTCCTATTTATGTTTTAAAATTTAAAGAAACAAAAGTAAAAGTTTTAGAAAAAAAATATATAACTGCAGTTTATACATTATTTCATTCACAAACACGAGTAAGGGTGTTCATTGGAAGCAAGATACCTACTGCCATTATCTTTTTATTAATGATAGATCTGATTGAATTTATATGATACGTTATTAATGTTTAAATTAAAAAATAGTTTGGTATATATGATTTTATGTTAGGTAGCTTTTTTTTTGACATAATAATTTGTAAACTAATTTTTTTATTTTAAACTAGCTCCATGATATGGAAAAAATAATGAAAACCAGCAAAATGTCACTAGAACAAATTATTAATATCCAAACCGCTTGACTAATCCTTTTTATTGAACACAAAATTTTCGAAGTAGCCAGATTATTTTATTCTATAAAATTACGTTATTTTAGTCATCAATCTTATTTTATCCTATTTTACATTTCTAGCTTCTTTTGTGATTTAGAATAAGTTTTTCCTATTTTAATAACTTTTTCTACATTTTTTTCACTTGTATACAACAACAACCTTACCCAGTAAATCCCACAAATAGCACAGCTAAGAGTAGGGTCTGGGGAGGGTGAGACGTAGGCAGACCTTACCCCCCATCCTCACGGATAGGAGAGGCTGCTTTCCAAAGAGACCCCCGGCTCCACCACTCAAAATCGACAAGCAAACAACACTGAAAAGGTAATAAAAAGCTACTGAATTTAAAGAACATTGAAAGCATCATAAAGTAAAACAGAGGTATATATGCCAATTGAAAAAAACAACACAAACAACATAACCATAAAGGCCCTAATACAAGTCACCCTAAAACTTGCCACCCTTATAGTCCTCCCTACCAGTTGTAGAAAAAGTCTAAGCTCCTAGAACCACGCTACTAATCCAAACCCTCCCTAACAATCCGGCCCAACACTCTGTCCCGTTATAACATAGCAGGTCTCACTGCAACCCTATAGAATTTTCCCTTTAATTTAGTTGGGAACCTTTTGTCACATAGAACCCCACTGGCGGCCCTCCACCTACACCAACCAGCTTGGATGCGATGGGTGACATCACTATCTAGCTCTCCATCCATCTGCACGAACGATCCTAAGTACTTGAACCTAGTTGCCTGTGGACAACTTGACCTTCAATCGTAAGTTGAGTATTTGCCTCGTTGCTTGCACCACTGAAACCACAATACATGTACTCAGTCTTAGAATGGCTAATCCTTAAACCATTGCCCTCTAGTACTGCACGCCAACCTCTAGTTTCTCATTCAGACTATGTTTGGACTCTGCAACTAGCACAATATCATCCGCAAAAGCATGCACCACGGCACTGCCTCCTGAATCGACTTGGAAAACTCATCCAAGACAACTGCAAAAAGGAATGGGCTCAACGCGGATCCTTGGTGTAGTCCTAACCTCACAGGGAAGGCATCGGTATCTCCTACGGGGCGCGCGAACACTAGTTTCGGTCCTACCATAACATATCCTTAAATAGGTCTATGTACCTCTCAGGGACCCCTCTCCTCTCCAGACTGTCCCAAATCAGTTTACGTGGCACACTGTCATATGCCTTTTCAAGATCTATAAAGGCCATATGAAGGTCCCGTTTTTTCTCCCTATACTTATCCATTAACCTCCTTAGAATGTGTATTGCTTCCGTAGTTGATCGCCCTGGCATGAAACCAAATTGGTTTAACGTCACCCTGCGTTTCTCTTCTAATTCTAGCCTCGATAATCCTTTCCCATAATTTCATAGTATGACATAAACAACTTAATACCTCTGTAACTCCCACAACACTGTGCGTCGCCTTTATTCTTATACAGAGGCAGTATAAAACTTTAATTTGTATACCTCGCTTCAAACCAGGTACCATTGCTAACATTACTAAACCTCATAATGAAATTCTTATCCAAGCGGAAAAAAATCAAAAGGTGCCTCATAATTCAACTAATTTCAATGTTTAAACTTATGATTTTACATAGGCAATGCGTGATATCACAAGAAGTTGATTGTTATGATTATTACTCTTGCTTTAAATCACAATTTCATGACGAATTCAATGCCACTGACAGTAAGTAACATACAGTTCGAAGACAACAAAAATATATAAAAAAAGCAAGAAAAAAACCCGAAAAATAGTAAAGTTGAAAAAGTATACCTCTTAATAACCTGAATCATCTAAAAAAGATGAATCTTATTTTATTGCGTTTTAAATTTCAATTCATGTTTTCGAAGTTCTTTTGTGATATAAAATACAATTTTCTGTTTTTATTAACTTTTTATACACTATAGAAGATTTGTGTTCTTTGTTTCAAACCAAGCAGTGGCAAAATTTGAAAAAAAAATCGTAGGGGAGCGAAAGTCACGAGACCCATAAAAACCTTAAAACGAAGCAGGTCGGACTCAGTACGTATAAATAATTCAGCCGAAAAACGTTAATTTACATTGCCGAGCAAAAAACGGTGGGGGTCGGGATACCCTCCGGCCTTCACTACCCTCCGCCCTTTAAACCAAGTCTCACCACTAACTTTACTAAAACTCCTCATAAAATTTTACTAAACACAAAAAAAAAAACCCTCTATCAGAATGTGCCTCATGTGTTGGTCAATTATCAATGTTAAACTTGTGATTTTACATATGCAATGCATGACAACACATCACAAGAAGTTGGATTGTTATCCTCATTGCTCTTGCCTTTAAATCACAATTTCATGATGAATTAAGGACATTACAAGAAGTATACATTTCAAAAAATAAAATAAAAAAATTAGAAACCGCAAGAAAAAACCCCAAAAATATGGTAAAGTTCAAAAAGCATAAAAAATATACCTCTTAATGTAAAAAAAGTTTTAAGACAACAAAAAAAAAATGTGAATCTAAAATGAAACAAAAAAAAAAGGATATCTTAAAGGGTAATTTAGTAAATATATCACACAGCCACACAGACAGAGTGTCCTGATATTAAAATATAGCCGTTACCACGATCCAATGCCCTCAAACCCTTTACATGTTTCAAAAAACCCAAAGCTGCTTGAAAACACACACACATACTCTCTCTCTCTCTCTCTCTCACACACACACACACACACAGTCACACACACACACTTCAATCTACTTCCATTACCTGCAATCGAACTCAAAACCTAGTGTTTTATCCTGTATCTGAAGTCAATTAGTACGTATCTACGGTTTATCCTAACTTTTTCTTTGTTATTATTATTATTATTATTTGGATTTGTTTATTGTTCAATTGACTCAACTGAATGCTAAATATTACTGATTATAACTGATAGGTTGAACTACAGCAAGTTTAGCTTTTGTTTATATATAATTAGTTTGTGTTAAATCAGATTTTGATGTAATATGTTTGAATGAAAATCAACATTCTGTAGGTAAATATATTCATTTTTTTTTAAATTTCATTGATTATAATTAACTGATAGAACTACAACAAATTTAGCTATTATCTGTATATTGTTAATAGGTATTGAATCAGATTTTGATGTAATATGCTTGAATGAAAAGCAACATTGTTGTAGGTAGATTGTAATTGATTTTGTTTTTTAAAATTTTTACTGGTCATAATTGACTGATAGAACTACAACGAATTTAGCTACGGTTTGTATATTATTAGCAGGTTTTGAATTGGATTGTGATGTTATATGTTCTAATGAAATCGACATTCTGTAGGTGGATTATATTGGTTATTTTAAAATTTTTACTGATCATAATTGATTATCTATTAAATAAGATTTTGATGTAACATGTGATATCAATGTTATGCAGGTGTAGACGGTTTTATCGAAGCAAATCTATGGCTTCAAGTTCCGAAATAGGGCTTGCTGCAGGGTTAAACATCCTTACTGCATTTGCATTTTTGGTAGCATTTGCTATACTTCGGATTCAGCCTCTAAACGATAGGGTTTACTTTCCAAATGGTATTTGAAAGGATTAAGGAACGATCCGCTTCAATCAGGTGCATTTGTGCAGAAGTTTGTGAACTTGGATTTTAGGTCATACTTGAGGTTTCTGAACTGGATGCCGGCTGCACTGCACATGCCAGAGCCTGAGCTTATTGATCATGCTGGACTAGACTCTGTTGTTTACTTGAGAATTTACTTGACAGGGTTTGTAATGATCTTCATATTCCTTCTGTTTTGTCTTGTGTTATCTTTTACATTTAGCATTTTTAGCATATGCAACTTCTTTAGGGGGTGTTTTTCCGCGTGATTTTCAGTCGACTATAGGGTGTTTGGAGAAAACTGATTATGATTTTATTATTTAGGGCCCAATAATCATATTGGAGAAATCATTTGCTCAAATAAAAAGGATAATTGTGATAAATGTAAAATAATCACTTTGAAAGCTCATATCCAAACACCCTTTGGATTCACCGAGTGTCCTTGTTCTATACTCTATAGGAGTCTTAAAGGAATTCATTGTATTAGAAGTTTGTTTTCAGTCATAACGTGTTTCGTTTTTTAATATGTTTTTGATTCCTCTTGTGTGACAGACTCAAAATATTTGTTCCAATTGCATGCCTTGCTTTCACAGTCATGGTGCCAGTGAATTGGACTAATCGGACTTTGGAAGAGTCTGAATTGACATTCAGTGACATAGATAAACTTTCAATATCCAACATTCCCACTGGATCAAACAGGTATATACCAAAACACAATAGGGGTGTTTGGGATTCCTTGCTCAAACAGCTTATCTGCTTATTGCTAAGCTGTTTTTTTAAATACCTAACTGTTTGGTTGCAGATTCTGGACTCATTTAGTCATGGCTTACACTTTTACCTTTTGGACTTGCTATATTTTAAAAAGAGAGTATGAAATAATTGCGTCAATGAGGTTGCATTTTATTGCTTCAGAACAACGGCGGCCTGATCAGTTTACTGTAAGATTATGTTTTGTTGCTTGTGATATTTCGTATAACTGATACAAAAGAAAAACAAAATAGTTATAAAGAGCTCATATAAATTTGAATACGCTAACCTTTTTGTGTGTTTTGGAGGATTGATGATTTAGAGATTATAAATTAATGTTGAAACTAACTTTTAGGTGCTTGTGAGAAATGTGCCACCAGACCCTGATGAGACCGTCAATGAACTTGTGGAGCACTTTTTCCTTGTCAACCATCCAGATCATTATTTATCTCATCAGGTTCCTATAACTAGTAACGATGTTGATATATTTTTAGTACTGTATTATCATATCCATATCTTAGAGATAAATCTTCATTGCAGGTTGTTTACGATGCAAATTCACTGTCCGAGTTGGTAAATGAGAAGAAAACAATGCAGAATTGGCTTGACTATTATCAACTGAAATATTATAGAAATAACCAGTCAAAAAGACCAACAATGAGGGTATTAATCTGAGATTGATAAACGATCAAAATGCGTTTTAAATATAGAAGTTTAATGTTCTTTTTTTTTTTCTTTTTCTCAATGGAGCAGACTGGATATCTTGGCCTGTGCGGGAAGCGTGTGGGATGCTATTGATCATTATCAATCTGAGATTGATAAACTATCAAAAGAAGTAAGTAGCAATAACTTATCTTCTCTACTGCTACAGATTTTGGATTAATTCTACTCTTTTTTTTGGCATATTCACACACGCTTGTATATGTGAAGAACTGTGAAATATGCACTTCCACTCGTTGGAAGACTTAATTCTGAAGATCACTTCATCAACACGTAAAACGAGTTGCTTAAATTTCCAAACACATAAGTTGCCTTTTCAATGCATCCACTTTTGTAGATAGTCTTTTGTAATACTAAGTATGTATAGAAAGACCGGCATAATAGACCAAAAATGACCTAGGGTTCAACTCTACCCTTTTCGACCGTATTAGAACCCCACTAAAAGCAACCCCTTTTGCCCGTTACCCAACGAAACGCGACTCACCCATTTTCCACCACTAGTAAGTAGTATTTACAATCACGAACTTTACATTATGCTTCTAATCTAAAGCTCCACACTTTTCAATGTGTACAGGTTATGCAGCCGCCGAACTTTATAATCTACACACTAATAATATTTATTATTGTTGTTGTAAATTTTATTTAAACATGCCTATAGACCTGACTACAACAAATTAATAAATTATACACACTTTTTAGGTACTTTCATAGAGTTAAAAGCATGTAGAATTGTGATCAAGTGTAGATCAATAATGTGCCATGAGTCCACGACAATTACTTCTAAACCTAAATCTCCACACTTTTAAATGTGTACAGGTTAATTAGAAGTAAAAAAGTTTATAACCTCACACTATTACATGCCAGCATTTTCGTTCTTTAACATTTTTATACACACTTGCAGATGCTTTTTCTTAAACTTTGGTACAGTTATAGTGTGTGCCGAGTGTTTTTGAATATTTCTCAAACTCCTAAGTTTTAAACTATTTACATGTACTTTATAAGCGTAACAAATATGTATTTTACATGTATACATAAACTGAGAAGATCTCTCATATTTGCTGTAGTGTGTGAACATTTTTGGCAACATTTATGAATACGGCTTATCTTGTAAATGTTTGCAAGAACCTTGAATAAAACAAAATGATGAATCATGTATATATATTTGTGGCGGAGTATATGTTTGCTTGCACTTTCTTGTTCATATATTCTAATTCTTTTAACTTTTAAATTGCTAGATATGTAAAGAGAGGGAAAAGATTACAAAAAGCTCAAAGTATGTGATGCCAGCTGCATTTGTTTCTTTTAAAACACGTTGGGGGGCTGCTGTTTGTGCACAAACAGAACAATCAAGAAACCCAACAATTTGGTTAACTGAGTGGGCCCCAGAACCCCGCGACGTCTACTGGGATAATCTTGCGATTCCATTTGTTTCACTCACAATTAGAAGACTTATAATTGCTGTTGCTTTTTTCTTCCTTACATTCTTCTTCATGATCCCAATAGCATTTGTACAATCACTTGCAAATATAGATGGGATAGTGAAAGCAGCTCCTTTCATGAAGGGAGTTTTGGAAGTGTAAGTTATTTTTCTTCATTTGCTATGTTGATGAAGAGTCCAATATGTACAGTCACTTGCAAATATAGATGGGATAGTGAAAGCACGTTTGTGCACAATTCATGCTATGTTGATTTCTTTAGAGTCCAATATTTTGAATATTTATCTTCATTTTGTGCGGACTTTTACCCGTGTATTATTAGTTAAGTTTGCCGGGCAGAATCTGGTATTTAACGTTACTAATTACGGAGACCTACCTGCCTATCCACACACCTCCTATAGTTGCCATAAATTGACATGTAGTTTATAACTTTCTGTGTTCCTGCAGGGAATTTGTAAAATCTGTTATTCAAGGTGTTCTTCCAGGAATTGCTTTGAAAATCTTCCTCATCATTCTACCTTCAATCTTAATGATGATGTCCAAGTTTGAAGGATTTACCTCAATATCTACTTTAGAGAGGAGATCTGCAACAAGATATTATATTTTCCAATTTATTAATGTTTTTCTTGGAAGCATAATTACTGGGACTGCATTTCAACAGCTAAATAACTTCATTCACCAGTCTGCAAACGAGTAAGACTTTCCTCGAGCCACACTAGCTATGTTAAAATGCTTTGCTTTTTGAAACGTCTCTACAGAGTAGCAATATTTCTATTATTTAGATATTTCTCATGTAAAAGTTAAATATTTGACCATTAAATAAAACTGATATTTTTATCTGAATCTACATGAATCCTCTCTCTTTAAGATAATGGACAGTTAGTAAAAAAATATTGTCGATCCTGTTTTTAACTCAAAAGCTGTTATTATCATGGAACAGTGAAAACACACGCGTGCACGTATTGATTTGAGTCTACAAGATTGTTCAAGTGAAACATGGCAAATTGACCCGTTACCTGGCGTGTCCAACTTGTCGTTTGTGCTAGGAATTGGGTCAAATGGATTGAAAGTCATTTGAAAAATGTATCCAAATGGATAAAACTTCCTACAGTGCTTTATAAAAAATTGGAGTGTCAATAATAATGTTGATTTGGGTTTCGCTTTATCTTAAAACACACTAAAACTTACTCCTTTTAACCTGTTAGCTGGCCTGTCCAACTTGTAGTTTTTACCACCCATAGAAAAAGCACAAGAGTTTAAAAACCATCAACAATCATTGCACACAATTACCAAAACTATGCCTTAAGATATGCATTTCGGGTGTTGAATTGTTGATATATTTAGCATCTATCCGTTAACACCTGTTTTATATGATCATCCTATACGCCGTACATCTTTTATATGATTAATTCTTGATATATTTTCATATACCTACAGAATCCCAGTGACAATTGGAGCATCTATACCTATGAAAGCAACTTTCTTTATAACCTATATCATGGTAGATGGATGGGCTGGAGTTGCAGGAGAGATATTGAGAATAAAACCATTAATATTTTATCACTTAAAGAATTTTTTTCTAGTAAAAACTGACAAAGACAGAGAAGAAGCAATGAATCCTGGGAGTTTGTCTTTCAACACTGGTGAACCACAAATCCAGTTGTACTTTTTACTTGGGCTTGTTTATGCTGCTGTCACCCCAATTCTGCTTCCTTTCATAGTTGTGTTTTTTGGACTTGCTTACGTCGTGTATCGTCATCAGGTAATAAAATTTTCATAAATTTGGTTCTGAATAGACGTTGCAAAACGTTGGGTAATTTGGTCAAAAGGGGGTTTGGGAAGTAGTCAAACGGGTAATGTTTGGTACGGTTTGAAACAAGTCGAACTGGGTTGAACTGAAACACCTTTTGCCCAGTCTTATTCTTTATTTAATTTCAGGTTTGGTAAAATGGGTTTGAGTCAGGGGCAAAATGGGGTAATCCGTGTTGTACAATTTTAAACGGTGGTTGACACGAAACACGTTTTGCCCAGTTGTTTCTTTATGTAATTAATGTGTTAAATCAAATTGCAAGAAATATATTGTTATTAATTTTTACTTTCGACCCATTTGACCCGTTAAAGATAAAACATAGCCCAAATCACCCTCTTTACTCGAACCTGCCCCTTCTATTTCTAAAGTTGATATTTTTTGTTTAGATTTTAAAAAACCGACTTTATCTTCTTTTTTCTTCTGTGTGTAGATTATAAATGTGTATCATCAGCAATACGAGAGTGCAGGAGCTTTTTGGCCCGATGTTCATGGGCGTATCATAACTGCACTGATTGTTTCACAATTGCTTTTGATGGGTTTACTTAGCACAAAAGAAGCTGCTCAATCAACTCCATTGCTTATTGTACTCCCGGTTTTGACCATTTGGTTTCATAGATTCTGCAAGGGCCGGTATGAACCCGCTTTTGTTAGGTACCCTTTACAGGTGAGTTGATTTATCATTTGATGTATATTTACTTACGAATGTATTTAACCCTTAAGCAGGCCAAATAAAAAAATGATTAGTTAAAACTGGAATGGTCAAATAGGTCAAACGGTTTGAAAGTTGGCCAAAATCTATTTTTATTGTGCTTACAAATTACGGCCTTCAAAGTTTGCAATATAATATTGTAACAAAGTTTTTTTTTTTTTTTTTGTAATCTTAACAATTGGCCACGCCAGCTTGTTAAAATTGTCCATGTAGAATTTTGACCTTATATAGCCCAACTCGTTTTATAGTTCATAGTTTCAAACATCATCATCCTTTATATTTTCCTTGAAATCTTGATGTTGCAAGTCAACACATTTTGTAGCAGGCCAATCTGACCATACTAGAAAATGAATCGTTTCATCTAATCCGTTTTGACCTTTTAGCTAACAAGCTCTTGTTCCAACTAGCCCGTCTTGCCACCCTAGTTCTTTGTTTTATAACATTCTCTCTAGTTAGGTTTTTCAAATCTTGATGTTAAAAGTCAGCCCGTTTGCCTGTTCATAGCAGGCCAACCCAACCTGAACCCATTTTGTTGCTACCTCTATGGTTTTAGAAGGCGTTGTTATGCCTATAACAAGTTCTTGAAAGCCAACACATGTGTTGATCTTACCAGATATTATGATCAAAATCACAGTACAAGTTCAAGAAGCTATTGTTATGCCTATATAACCTGTGTCCTTTATCTTTGCAGGAGGCTATGATGAAAGATACACTAGAACGCGCACGCGAGCCATGTTTAAATGTCAAGAACTATTTAGAAAACGCGTATGCTCACCCAGTCTTTAATAATGAATGCAAATGGGATGGGAGTGATGATGGGATTGTTAGTGATGATGAGTGGCCTAAAGAACCCGCTTTGGTTGCCACAAAGCGTTCAAATTCAAGAACAAACACACCAGCCCGAAGTCAACGGAGCGAGTCAACCCGAACATTGTTATGTGTCACAGATGAAAGATCTTGTCCCTAAGATGGGATTTGGGTTTTAATGTGGTTATGAAGGATTGACATGAGGTCTCTATGTATATAATGTTGGAAGTGTTTTTCGGTTGATCAAAAGCTTAGAGTTTGTTTTGGTATTGGGCAATTTGGGCCAATTGTTCTTGATGGAAACCCCTTTTGTGTCCATTTAAAATTTAATGAAGTTCTATTCATTTTTTTTATCAACACAACTTGATAAAAGTTTTTAGCTTTTCATGTTTAATCTACCTTTTTAGCAACATGTTTAGTTTGGGTTGACATGTTAGACGTTTAATCAAACAAGGTGTGTTGGAATGTAGGGATGGCAATTAAACCCGAATCCGATGGGTAAACCCGAAACCCGACACATTTGGGACGGGTTTGGGTTGGGTAATAGGGTATGGGTCCGGGTATGGGATTAGTTTTTATTTTTTTCGCGGGTTTGGGACGGATTTGGGATTTGATGATATACCCGTTTATCTGGCCCGATTACCCGATAAAGTATACCCATTTACCCGATTAGATACCCAATATGTTTTCTTATATATCTTTTTAAATATGTATCCATAATATATCTAATTGTCCATCTAGATTACCATCTTGTGCTAGAAATTACCAAAAAATAGTGTATACTATTTGTTATATATGTCTTAGAGTGTTTTTATATGAGTTAAGTATTTTATATTCATACATTGTGATCATTTACACGTATATTAAATAATTCTAAATATAATTGGTTAGTAGTTACCAATAGATACCCGACCGGTTTATGGTCGGATATACCCCGATGGGTAAATTTTAAAATTAATGGGTTTACCCGAAACCCGTGGGTATACCCGACACCCGATGGGTAATTACCCGACATAAACCCGACGGGTTTTGGGACGGGTTTGGGACAAGCATACCTAATCGGGTATGGGGTTGGGATTACCTAAACCCGTCCCAAACCCGACCCATTGCCATCCCTATGGAATGGCGTATTTAGTTAAAAAAATGTTGACATGTTTTGTCCATTTCTAATTTAATAAGGTTTTTTATTCTCATTACTAACATGTTTAAGTGTCCCCGAAGCGGTAAGACGTCCCCTCTTTAACCATACAAGTATGAGGTCTAAATGATTAATAGGAGTAGAGACCCGGCCCAATTACTCATCCCCAAGCCCAATGTTGCCTCCGGGAGCCCATCTCGTGAATACGCTAATACCTGGATCAAACGAAGTACAAAACCTCAAGACCACCGTTAGACCGATAGATGCTCATGCATCATGTACCTATTATATTACAATCCATCAACCTTTGTGATCCATTTCAACGTGATTACAACCTATTTACAATCCACCAACTTATATACAGTTTACACCCGTCAACTTATTTACCTAATTTAGATTTATGAGTTACACGATTATAAAGTTATCCATAATATAATTAATACCTTTAATACAAATAAATATATAAGTAGTTTTAATTCAACCCACTAACTACAACACTCTAAAGTGGCAATATTTATTAGATGATTCGGGCATCTTTTCGGTTAGATCGATGAAGTCTTGGCTGATTAAAACGGGTCAGCAGATTCCAGAGTTTGTGTTAGATTGGTGTATTTGGGTTCCTATTAAAGTGAGTCCTTTTGTTTGGTGAGCGGAAATGGAGCGTATAGCAACAAAAACAGCCTTGGCGAGACGGAATATTCATGTAGGAGCGAACGTTTGTGTGTTTTGTTAGCAGGAAGAAGAAACGGCAGCACAATTGTTTTCAGGTTGCATTTTTGCTGCAGCAGTTTGGGCAGTTATCCCTAGTTGATGCAAAATTTCAAGTATTTTCGTGTTTTCTATCCGACATATTGTCTGTTTACACCTGATGGTTGGAATGGATGGTATGAAGAAAGAGGCGTTTCTTGGTGTCATGTTTATCGCTATGTGGTCGATTTGGAAGGCGCAAAATGCGCGGATACAAGTTTGGAAGTGGTCATGGAGGTTAAGATTTTGAGGTTTTTGTGGTTTAGAAATAGACATAGAAATGGATGTATAGATTGGACAGATTAAAATAAGTTTCATGTGATGTAATTGGGTTGTTGCCATGCTCTTTCTCCGTCTTGAAAAATGAGCTTTTAGAGTGATAAATGAGTTGTTATAAAAGTTACCTTTAAAAAAAAACTAAAACACTCTAAACCCATGTACTTTTAGTTTAAAACTTGTTACTATGCAATCATTAACTCACATTTTAATCAACAAATCCAAATCCCATAATAGAACAGGGGGTTACAGGGTGGATCAGTTGGACACACAGAACCTTCTAGATAATCAACACATCGACAAAACAACATTCCACCAATCAAACTGCCACATTAACCTCTTCGAGTTGTCATGTTTGAACATAGCAGTCATTCCTTGTACACACCGCATCAAAACTAGTACCTTTCCAATCTAAATAACAACATCTCATCTCAATAAATAAATAAATTTATAATTATAATAATAACCCAACCGTAAACGGCCGTCTTGTTAGACACAATACATTGTTCAAACAGTGTCTACCTCCGTCACCGTCCAGTCACCTCTACAAAACTCAAACTAAATCTCATATAAAAGATATTAATAATAATAATAAGATAGCTGGTAAACGGATAACAAACTGAGCGGAAATTCTTTTTAATAGCAAAACCGATCGTACCGAATAGAATTTGAATTGATTTGTGCAAAAGTCAATGGAGGAGGTGATCACGATGGCTGACGTGGCGTACCGAGCTACCACGGCGACGGTAACGGCGGCGACACCGTCGTCATCGGCTCCGGTGCTACCGTACAGTGTGCCGTTGTTATCAGCATTCCTTGCGTTTGCTATTGCTCAGTTTCTTAAGGTTATTACTACCTGGTGAGTTACATCTCTTAGTCAACGGTCAACGCCTCTGTTATTGCTTGCATCGTGTTAAACTGTTTTGAGTTGTTTATTTGATTTGTGATTTGGAGATCTAGGTTAAATTTTGATTTAATTTGATTTTATGTTTTATAAATTCAGGTTGCAATATCTATTTCTGTATTTGTAAAACCTAATTTTTGGTAGGGGGTGTGCAAATCGCGATTCGATTTGGTTTACTTTTAATCAGAACCATAACTGCTAGCTTAGGTGTTATGGTTAATAGGTTATGAAGCTCGGTTATGGTTAATCGGTTATGAAGCTCAATTATGGTTCGGTTTTGGTTAAGAGGGTGTTTGGGATTTGCTTATTTAACAGTTTTAACTCCAAAAGTGTTTTTCGGTTAGAAATGATTATTGGCTTCTGACTTTTTTGAAAAAAGAGTTTTAGAAAAAAATGTTTAAATTAGCTTTTGTGACGAGAAACGTTAAAAAGTCAATAAATTGTTTTTTTAATGTTTCGCTTAACTTATTGTAAAGATCGGTTGTATGGGTGGTAGATTTGTAAAAAAAATTTTTCAAAAGTCAAAAGCCAGAATTTCTAACTTATTGAAAACAGTTTTTCTATCCTTATTGAAAAGTGCTTTTGGTTAAACAAACAGTAGTTTTGAAACTCAATCCCAAACACCCCCTAATTAACCAAGGCGCCATTTCATAGAACACTTTAACAGTTAAACAAATTTGAAGCTACTTGGTACAAACGTATTTTGATATCTCAAGGTTTTTCGTTACAACATTTACATATATACTCAATCCATATATAGTCATAATCATATATACATATATTCATCTCGACGTAAGCATGTCTTAATTCTTTGTGGTTCTGTTTGCTTAACGTTCGCTTATGGAACACCCATAACTGATTTATCGGTTAATTAAATAACCTTAACCATAACCGTTGGTTACACTCGGTTATCTGTTAATTTCGTTACCAGTTAAAGTATGCTCACCCCCAATTATTTGGCAAGTAATCCATATGAACTGGACCTCTACACTATATTATCTTTTGCTTTGAGGATTTTTGTTTTTTCAAATAGTTAACAAAAAAAAAAAAAAAAAAAAAAAAAAAAAAAAAAAAAAAAAAAAAAAAGTTAACAAAAGTTTTCCAAATTGTTAACGAAAAGCTTTAAATTATTGCAAGTATTGTAACTAACCTTTAACATATGTCTTACTTTGAATCACAGGTATAAAGAAAAGAAATGGGATCCTAAAAAGATTGTTGGCTCAGGTGGAATGCCATCATCTCATTCCTCAACTGTTGTGGCACTTGCGGTATCCATCGGTCTACATGATGGAGTCGAATCATCGTCATTTGCAATTGCTGTTGTTATGGCTTTTATTGTAAGTGATCCCAGACATAATTCCTTGCCACCACAAGTAACTTTGTTTAGGTGACTACAACTTTGTGTACTTATTTGTGTTTCGAAATAATGCAGGTTATGTATGACGCGTCTGGAGTCAGACTCCATGCCGGTCGCCAGGCTGAAGTAAGAAACTTTTACACAGTATCTACATTTTTAGTTGTATCTGACTAACATTTGACTATATTCCTGCATGATTGTATGATTTGTGTCATTTCAGTAGCTAATTTTAGTTGGTTGTGTTCATGTATTTTTATCATGGTAGTTTAACATGAACATAACTGAGAGGTTAAAAGCATAAATCTTTGAAGATTATCACTTATCAGCTATTGATGATGACCATTTTACCCTTATGTCAAATTAACTCTTTGTTTACCTTCTCATGGTGTAAGAGAAAATGATCAAAATCCCTAAATTTTGTGATGCAAGGCGAAAACTGACCCATATAACCTTACATCATCGTCTTATATCTTGTTTACTTTCCCATTGTGTCAATCTCTCATGTCTACTTGTATTTTCATTTGTACAGTTGTTGAACCAGATTGTCTGTGAATTTCCTCCCGAGCATCCGTTATCCACTTCCAGACCTCTGCGTGATTCTCTTGGGCATACTCCATTACAGGTTCCTCTTTCATCTAAACATATAATTGTTTAGTGTCAAATATGACTATAAGAAGTGTTGTATGGGATTTTATTTTTATATTTATTCACTAATTTTTGGTCTTTGGCACAAACTTAACAGAAAATTTCACACACATTTGCCTTAGAACCCAAACTTGTTACGAAATTAAAAACACAAACCCCAAACATGCAACTTTTCAAAGTTAGTACCCGAACCTGTTACTTTGTCCAAACCACAGATCATCTGTGTAATTAACTCGATTATACCATTTCAATAATAATAATAAACTCTGCATTAAACTTACAGTTTGGATGAATTGTGACCCAACTGGCTATTGTTTTGGTTATTTATATAGTACCCCTTAGGCCTAAATTGCCACATCTAGCTACACTCAAACGGCTTACATACCAACAATCAACGATGGTAAACGAGAAAAAAAAATGGCTACTGGCTAGTCCATTTTTAGGACAGACTACTACAGAGTCCTCCATTAACAATTATTGAAAAAATATTAATACGGAGTATATTTTTTGGTTAATTTTAAATAAGGGGTGGCGGCGCAGCTTGTTGCCCGTCTACCTTCTATTCTGATGTAACTTGACAAGTTTTAAGGAATGATATGAAAGTGGTTTTATTGTTTAAAAAAATAATTAAATAAATGTTTTTGGAACAGGTGATTGCAGGGGCCATGTTAGGATTTATAGTGGCACTTATGATGAAAGCATCTGAGTAGCACAATTTGTGTTGGCCAAGGTGGATGATGCAAAGGCATTCAATTGCTTTTGGCTTTACAGGTGTTTTTCATGACATACAACAAAAGGTGTTTTTCATGACATACAACAAGCTTATTGTATAATAAAAGTTATTTTTTGATCTATCATTTCTACCCATTGTAAAGTGACAGGCCATTGCTCTTATGGCATTCATTTATTTGTTATGATGTAATTATGAAATGAACTAAAATGGGTTTATAATTGTGATTTCATATTCAATAGCACAGATAATGGTGAAAATTTCTTTTAACATTACTCAAGTATTTAAAGTATACATTATGCTTTAATGGTCAATCTAATATAGTTTGGTGCCTATTTTTGTTATTTTGGCTTGTTTTCTTGATTCGTTATGAAAGATTGTGGTTGGTAAGTTTGATGCCTTGTTTTGTCTGTGGTTGATGAGTCTACACCATAGTCCCCATCGAAACCAACATTTTTGGAAATCAAGGCCGGAGACACATTTTTTAAATTGGCATATTCTATGTAGTAGGATGTTTACGAGCTGGTTCAACTAGGTTCATGATATTTTTAATTAAAACAACCAACACTGAGTAATAACCTTATAAATCAAAGTAGCAAAATCGATTTATATAGAAGAGCCTGTTCTGTAGTCCTATCGTATGCCATTTGGAAAAGTCAATCAAATAGATGAAGAAAAACCAACACAATTCATAAATAAATTATATTTCAGTCAGTTTACTTTAACAAAAATAGATTTATAAAAACGCATTGCAAATTTTGACGTGGGATTGGCGTAAAGTTGTAAACTAGTAACCCACCTCGGTTTTCACCTCTTTCCTTTTTATATCTTTTCATTCTCTTCTTGTAAAATCCCTTTTCGTCTGCTTTGTTATTATGTGCTATAAGTTAATTTCTACTTTAAAACATAGCTACACATTGAGCGACCAATGGTTTTGACACAAAGTTACAATCATAGTGTTCGATATAATGCTTAAGAAACACCGTTATCCAAACCGCAATAATCGAGTTACATAGGAAGTGAGTAATGCTTTTCATATGCATCAACATATCTAAGTGGGTTTGGTGGAGGTAGTTGGTAATTAGTTGGTAGTCAGGACACGAACTCACGGATTACGACTTATTTATTTCTTTCATATTTAAGAAACCCTTTAAAAAAAATATTTTTTAAAAAAAATATGCAAACAACAATATTTATGATGATATGAACAACTCACGTGCGCACGTGCTCCCCTAATTGGCTCCTACATTATGTCCTACTCCATCTGCAAAACAAGGTCGATTTGAACAAAAACTATGCCGGTGAAGAAGAGATTTGTAAATGTTGCTTCAAGGCGTCATATTTCGCCTTTAGTTTTTAAGTTTATAATATTATTATTAATATTATTCTGTCTCGTCGTCTTCTTCGGATTATTCTCTCTGTTTAATCTTCAATCGGCCTCTACTTTCACTGATTTCGATGATTCGCGTATCGATAGTTATCGTATTAAGATTGCTTTCCTTTTCCTTGTTCGTCATAATCTCCCTCTCGATTTCCTTTGGCATAACTTTTTTAAGGTTCGTTTCTTTATTATTTTCTTATGTTTATTGTTGTAGTTGATTATTATTAGGTTTATTATTTAGTTCATATTGATTATTAGGTTTACTGTTTAGTTCATGTTGATTATTAGGAGTTGCTTTCATTTGAAAGGCTCTTATTAACCCTAATATGTGAAATTCATCTGTTCATATAAAAATTAATGGATCATGTGATGTGATGTGAGACCTATAAACATGGTTGCAGAAGTTGTTAGACGCTAAGATTTGGGAGTACTCGGCCTAGGAAAGTTCTAAAGAAATTAATTTTTAGGAAACTATATGTACGTCGAGTATCGTAATTTTACTAATATTTATAACAAAATACGTGAATATCAGTATGAATAAAAAGTACATGTACAAATTAGAAAGTGTTTCAAAGATTTATATTCATTCCTTGAAAAAATGATATTCATTGTTTAATATTAGAGACATAGGAAATAAGCTCTATTTGTTTATTAAGTCAAATTTGGCCCGAGTTGATTGGATAGATCCGATTCTTGCCAATGTTGACCTCATTTGATCGATTTCGAGTAGTTAGGCGGAGTTGAGAAAATTGCTTCGGCACCCCTGCCTAGTAGCGATTACTCGGTGAGTACTTGGCCTCGTAGATCTTGTTTTACAACATTGCCTACAATTGAAATCGTTCCTCAAATCTTCCATATATTAATCAAATCAATGAACCTAGTGGAGTTAAAGAGTTGTGTGGTGTGTCTACCAATGAAATACTTTCCTCAAATCATCCATACAAACTAATCCAACCGGCGGATGACAATGCCGGTGACTTTGGATCGGTTTGTATGTATGATTTGAGGAATGTATTTCATTTGTAAACACACCGCCCACCTCTTTAACTCCATTAGGTTCATTAAAGTGATTAGTATATGCATGATTTAAGGAATGTACGCCCCACTTATGGTGTGCGCATATAATGTATATATGTGTGGCCCTTGGGGGGGCAAAAGTAAAGTTGCACTAGTTTTAACGTTATTTTACTAATTTCGTGAAAATAACGTTAAAACGACGGACGGTTAATCATGCATCATGTGGTGGCGTTGATAGCCAATAGACATAGGGGTACATGCACCGATCGGGTTTGTCTCGATTGCTTAGTGTTATGTGCCTTATGTCCAAGGCTTGATACCAAACCACATCGAGCCGGGGGTCTCATTGGAAGCAGCCTCTCTATTCATAAGGGTAGGGGTAAGGCTGTCTACATCTTACCCTCCTCAGACCCTACCTTAGCTTTGCTATAGGTGGGATTAACTGAGTATGATGATGATGATGATGATGATGATGATTTAAGGAATGTATTTCATTTGTTGGTCGAACATGATCCGTTAATTTTTATATGGATGGTTGAATTTCACATATTAGGGTTAAGAGTATTTCAACATCCAACCTTAGAAATTAAATTGCATCGCTTGTATCTTCATCAACCATATGAGCTTGATAGATATATGCACTTAAACTCGTGCAGTGTATTTTTTGGGCCAGAAATTAGTAAACTGTATTGAGACACGTTATCAAACATTTGAAGTTGATGAGCTTACAGAATGCAGATCCTGAGAAATTTGCAATTTACATACACTCGAAGCCTGGTTTTGTGTTTGACGCGTCAACTACCAAATCAGTATTTTTCTACAACCGACAGTTGGAAAACAGTGTTGAGGTAAACTGATCAGCCTGACCAATGATATGTGTGTAAAATTTTGAAATGATTATATGATAGAAATAATTAGAATCAGATAATTAATCGGCTGTAATCAAAGGGTGGATGATCGTGTTTGTGTCTTTTGAAGCTCTGGTAATCAGATGTTCAAGTGTTTAAAATATGTAATTTTATCTTATCATTAGATAATCAATTTTGTTAAGCTGGTATGAAACTGGTCACTTGACCTTTAAATAAACAGAAGCAAAGTCTATTTAACCAGGCATAATTTTTAATTTATTTTATTATTATTGTGACTTCAAGTCAAAATAATAAGATAATAAGTTTCAAATTGCGAATCTGAACACCCTCTGATATAGTTAACATTATGGACATTTTTTTCATGCTTAAACTGTAGTTTAACCTTATTGTACGATGTACAGGTGGGTTGGGGTAAGCCGACAATGATTCAAGCAGAAAAGCTGCTGTTCAAGGCAGCCCTTGATGATCCAGACAATCATATCTTTGTTCTTCTCTCTGACAGGTTTCTTTCACTGAACTTCTCTCTCTCTCTCTCTCTCTGTATATATATGTGTGTGTGATATAATTTAATGTAAAACTTGATTACCTTATACATGTTTTGGTGAAACATTTGTGCATTAATATTGTTTTCTTTTCTTTTCTTTTCTTTTTCAGTTGTGTCCCGCTATATAATTTCAGTTACATATACACATATTTTATATCATCTCCAAGAAGTTTCGTGGACAGGTAATTTTCATTGTCTAGGGGAAATATTAATTTATTTGATGTATGATGTACATCTCTTTGGTGTTTTATTTTATTTTTATTTTATTCAGCTTTATTGATGCCACGGAAAAACGTTATAACCCGGAGATGTCTCCTGACATACCTAAAGAAAAATGGCGGAAAGGATCCCAGGTTACTTCTGTTTGTAGTTTTCTACTAGACTAGGTTTAGTCATCTATTGAAACCATTGGTTCAATAATAAAGCAGCCAATCAGGAATTCAGGATGTGATGAGCTAGGATAGTTATGAACTTGTGTCACATGTATAATTTTGTTTTTTAACCAACAAAATCGTCTTGATGCCAGGCTCATTGCTACTAAAAAACTTGTAAAATGCTGAAAGTGTCTCTACCGTTAAAGCCACCAAAACCTTTTACTTTTATGAGTATGCCCTCCTGATACAAGATAAGATAAAAGAAAGAGAGGGTAAAGTTGTAAATTTGTTCTAGGTTTTCATGGAGTACAAATCACCTTCCATAAGAAAAATGCCCGTCATGGGCATTTTTGTCATTTTACAATTTTTTCAGATATTTTTTTCTGATGGAATTGGTATTAAACGGAACAAAATTGATACTTGAGTGGACAGTAACAACATTTTAATATAAGCATGGCCGATGCTATGCATAAATTATCCCTCTACAATTTCATTTCTTTTACTATTAATTAACTTTAAAAGAGTTGCATGATTTCAGTGGATCACATTGGTCAGAAGGCATGCAGAGGTGGTTGCATATGATCATGTTGTATTCCCAGTATTTAACAAACACTGCAAGGTAGAGATTTATGGTTTAGTTTTTTTTTTTCAAAGAATTAATAAGATATGTCTGAACCAAAACTTATTCTTAATCAACATAAAGTCATAAACAGCATGATCATCACTTTGAGAAAAAGAGAAGCTTGTTTGTTTTATTAGAGGTGGCAATTTGGAACCATTCAGTTACCAACAAGTCGATTTGGGTTGTGTTTTGTTCTCAACCAGGTCAAATAAAAAGCTGTTATCAAACAGGGGAATTGTTCAAACAGGTTGAAGGTAGCCTAAAGTCTATTTTTTAATGCTAGATTGTCTTAATTCAAAGTATTAGATATTTTTATAACAATACCGTTAATGCACTAGTATCTAAATCAAAATGGACTAAAAAATGTGTGTAGGTCAGCACCTGAAGACTGAAGTTGACAACTTGTACTAAATTTGACCTTTTTCAACCTAATCCCATTTTAACCCATGACCCAACCCATCTGGCATGTTTCATCACGCCACCTCTAATTAGCATGCGACTTTGTTCTCATCTTTATTTCTTATTGCTACGTGTATTTATACTTTTTTTTTATCAAAAATCAGCGCCGGCCGCTTCTGGACTTGAGCAAGGGAAACGAGTCTGTTGTAAGTAAACAAAAAATATTATTTTGTTTTTACATGTTCTGAATTTTTTTATTACGTCTATAATGATTCCTAGCAAGTTGTCTAATGTAAATTCACTGTTTCTTATTTTACTTTATTATTATTATTATATTATTATTATTATTATTATTATTATTATTATTATTATTATATTTGCAGATAGAGCAGCAGCAAAACAATTGCATCCCAGATGAACATTATGTCCCCACCTTACTTGCAGTAAGCAAATTATTACGTCTTTAGCAATATTTTGTATCATGTGTTTCATCATTGTGGGTATATCAGATCATACTACATTTACAAAAACTAAAAGAAAAAAAATCATATTAGTCAGTAACTCAGTATACTTAAATCTTATTATTACTACTTCAAACAAGCCAAACACATTCAAATACTATCTTATACAACGTGTTTTATTATGACTCATAATATCACATTATCACTTTAAATAACATCTAAACTCCTGATTACAGAAAACCTAACAATTATATTTGTTACTATTTTCTTGTGATAAGATGCGGGGATTTGAAGATGAATTGGTGAGAAGAACATTAACTTATTCATTATGGAACCAGTCTACTGAAACTGCTGAAACGATGAATACACTAGCCTGGCACCCTGTAACATTTGGTTATGCAACTGCTAGCCAGAAAAATATTCAAGATATCAAGGTAATTAACTGCTTCAAGTTATTCTTTTGCTTCAACATTTTTAAATATTAATTAAAATTATGTAGGGGTGTGCAAATAACCAAAAAAAGAAAAACAGAAAAAGTAAAAACACCAAAATCATGACCATTTTGAAAACTGCTTGTCTAGTTTTTGAACTTGAGAAAAAAATATTTATGGTTCAGTTTTGGTTATATGAGTTAAAACCAAAGTGAACTAATTTGAAAATCCGCCGACTTCTTTTTTGTATATTGAGAAAAAAATGCCATTTTTCTGTCCTGTTTGGTTTTTATGTAACTGAAGAAGAAAACCCAAACCAAACTGGTTTTATGTGTAGTATGTTGTCGATCAGACCCAAGAATACGAACACCGAATTTGAGCTCAACCAAGATCGACTCTTTTTGGTTTTATCATAATTCTTTGCGCACAAATTACATAGGCCTCAACCATCTATTTATACTAACATAACCATACTGATCCTACTCAAATACTTCTCCTAATTGTAATCTAATACTAACATAATTATCTCCTAATTAATTAAAACCTACTAGATAATTCAAAACATTCAAATAACTAATTGAAGAGTAATTAATTAAACTTGCCACTTTGACCCTTCAACTTTCTTTCATCTTTGTTTTACTCAATCCTAAAACCCGAGTACCCGACCATGCTTCTCTCACTCATTCCCTGATCGAACAACACGGGTGTTCATTGTTCTTGCTTCTTACTCATTCTTCATGCATTCTTACTTTCTTGTTGTTGACATGCTATCTTTCTTGTTTGAATTCTTTTTTTCTTCTTACTTTAACTCGAAATTGAGTTTCCTGCTAATCAAAGCAAACCGGTTTCTGATTTCTTGCTCTTGCTATTGATCAAGGATCATATTACCTTCTACCTTCTTTCTTACTTTATTCAAGATTTGGTTCTTGACATACCTTTCAAGCTATGGCTCTTGACATGCCTTTCCTTCTTTCAAGAAATGAACTTGGCAAACCTTCTTTCCAAGGAACGTTTTTGTTTTCCTTCTTTCAAGTAACATTCATGGCAACCTTCTTTCCTATGAATGTTCTTGCTTTAGTTTTTACTGACCAACTTGCTAATCAGTTTCTGGCTTACTTGCTAACCAGTTTTTCTTGCTCCTGATCTGACTGACCTACTTGCTAATCAGATTTATTAATTCCTTTGACTTCTGCAAATAGATGACGCCACCACTAACTTTGATTGTTGCTTCGATATTAATTCTCTTCAAAAGCCAACCATGCAAATTATGACGACTTCGAGTTCTATAATTAAAATATAAAATATCACAAACGAATGAGAAACAAACTTGTGTGCTACTGTGTACTTTCTTTTAGATAAAAAACACCTCCCTTCTTTGACTTTCTTCTGCTATTTATTTTTCGATCAAAATTCAGCCTCACGCCGGATCTGTTTTCTTGCTGCTACCTACTCATTCTCAAAACCCCGTAGCTAACGGGGCCGCTTCCCTTTGTCATAAATGACTCTCAAAACGGCCAAGCTCTGATACCAATTATTGGCGATCAGGCCCAAGAATATGAACACCGAATTTGTTCTCAACCAAGATCGACTCTTTCTTGTTTTATTATAGTTCTTGGCACACAAATTACACAAATTACATACGCCCTAACCATCTACTTATACTAACATAACCATACTAATCCAACTCAAATACTTCTAATTATAATCTAGTTCTAACTTACATAATTATCTCTATTAATTAAAACCTACTAGATAATTCAAAACATTCAAATAACTGGTAAAATACTAATTAATCAAAGTTGCCACTTTAGCCCTTCAACTTTCTTTCATCTTTGTTTTAGGATTAACTTCCAACATAATACACTTTATTTTAAAAAAAGCACGAAGCATGCATACGACATACGTGATGTGCCAAAGTGTTGCTCTTCGTACAACCACATAAGCTTTATTACAACTAGATACTATGGCTCTCTCGTATGTTTTACATAACAACAATGTTATTATTAAGGGGGTGTTTGGGATGGATCATTCAAAACAGATTATGCGTTTTGGAAAAGCAGGGGTGGTGCTGCTTCTAGATTATTGCGTTTTGGTAGCCTAAAATACTGATTATTTGCGTTTTCAAAACGCAATCCCAAACACTAAAAACTGATTATCTGCGTTTTCAAAACGCAATAATCTAAAAATCCGATTTAAAACGCAATCCCAAACACCCTCTAAGTAAACCTTTCATAATTTCGTCATCCCTCAGCCTACTAAAGACCCTAATATTGACCAATGTTGACCAATATTGACACAGTAGTAGTACATGAAGATCCGCTTCAAGCCCTTGATCCATTTTCCTGAGCGTCTCACGCTCCTTTTAAAACCATACACTAAAACGTCGTGTAGCTTATTAGAATAATAAACATACGGTTATTTGCCCATTATATAAAGTAAAGTTATAATGTTGATTTATATTAATATTATTCTCACTAATTAAGTATTAAAATTCTAAGCTCACACTATACACGATACAACAGATTGTTGTGCTCTTAAGCCCAAAAAAGCCAAGAAGAAAAAACAAGAACCGGAAAGGCTTAAACCTAACCATTAGAAAATGAAACAAGCCTGTTAAATTGGCCAATAAGTTATTGGTTTTGTTCTAGCTTTAGTAACAAATAGAACAAATATGCTCACCCCTGTAAAAAATATATATTGACAGTTTATTTTTGGCCCCTCTTATGATTCAAGGGTATTCGTAGGACTACACTTGTGTGTTAAGCATGAATAACTTTCTGTTGTGTAAATCATACCTATAACATGTGTACTAAACATGATGAATTGTGCAGGATATTGACCATGTTTATTTCAAATCTGAGAACCGGACTGAATGGTGCAGTCATGGTGCTAAATCCAGCAGCGGACCCTGTTACCTATTTGCAAGGAAGTTCACTCGTGGTGCAGCCATGCGCCTTTTGACAAACGGTGTCGTGGGTCCGTATGATCCCAAAACATTGTTTTTAGATTCGTTATAGGCTCGTGTTGTGTTGTTTGGGGAAAATATGGAAAATAGTTGTAGTAGATGTATACGGAGTTGATGTACATATGGAGAGTATTTCAGATATGCCCAACATTTTTTTGTTGAAAATTTGAGACAATCCAATTCCTCTAGATGTCGAAGAACATGATTCATTTGTTTGATAAATAGTTTATCGTTTTAACTTGCCTTTTCATTATTTTACGTATTAGTATATTATAGATCAAAATATATATATACTAAAAACCAACGTCGTGCCGATACTTGTAGCTTGGTTTGTGTGTTTCCATTTTTTTAAAGATGTCTCAGTTCGATTCTTTCCTTCAACGTTTATTAAACCTTTTCCTCTCTTTCTACGGATCGTTTTAAGCATTTGCCGATTCCATCGCCTCCGCCGTTTCCACGTTCCTCACGGTGCCGGTTCCGGTGGGGTTGTCTGCAGTTATTAGTCGCGATAGTTTTGTTTCGATCTGCTGCTCCGAAGGCAGCGACGACGACCTGTAGACTAAACCCCGACCATGTCTAATCGTGTGGAAGACAAGCGAAAGAGTCGGAGCCAGACAATTGTTGCAGTCACCGACATCAGCCCGGTAGCTGTGGATGTCGCCAGAGAACCATAGGACTCTCACCTCTCTCTGATTTGAACATGTAAACGGCAGGCAGATGCAGACATAATTGGTGTTACATGCTGGATGACCGCCGCCACCAGTCGGTTAGGTGGTGGTGGCGGTGGTGCGTTGTGCCGGTGGTCAAGCCGTAGGCGGTTTGGTTGTGGGGTGTTCATGAAGATGATGGAATGGTAGAGAACTTGAGCTTGTAACAATGTCCAAGCATATACACGAACTTCTACGTGGTATCCCAAACCATGGGTAAAATTTGGATAAAATTTGGAGATATCCATTTGGCTAAAACAAGGAGCTAAAACAGAGGTTTTTGTTTGTGGCCTTTTCTTTTCTCCGTGTTGTCATTTGGTTGTATTTTTTATATTTGCCTTTTTCCTTTTAGAAACACATTAATGTTCTCACAAAGTTAAGGACAACAAAAATTGTGTTCCGTCACAACGCGAGGGGAAAACACATATGTCAACGCGGGTTTTCATATGGTTAATGCGTTACATAATGCTTGGACTAATCCGTTCGATGTTTGCAATGTACCCGCGCCGCAACGCGTGCGGGTCTAATTACTAGTTATTATTAATACATTAAATGTGGTCTGGGATGGGAGAGAAAAGAAGACGAGTGCATGATTTGATGAAGAGAGAACCCCCAAACAGGCCAATTCGACAACAACAGAACTCTACGTTCAGTTTTGAAATTAATAGATAGGGTAATTATAAAAGATTAAATGTGGACTGGGATGGGAAAGAAAAGAAGACAAATGTCCGGTTTGATGATGAAGAGAGAACACTCAAACAGGCAAATCAGACGACAATAACACACCTGTTCATTCAGTTTGGAAATTAATAGATAAGGTAGCTTATTTATATGGAATGTGACATGCCTTCTCATTAGCTCAACCATTCTTTAATACTCAATTACAACATCTTAGTTAACTAAAATGATTACAAACATCACATCAAGACCCCCTCTTAACTTCTCTTATGGGACTGATGGTAAACTATTATGTTATATTACTAAACTAATATGTTACTACAGAACACATGTATGATGCTTAAGTAAGTCCAAGTGCATAAGTTTAGCTTCAAACAGTGTGTTGTAAAAGTGTTTTTATCATACTTATATATCTTTCTGGCTCACTAGAAATAACTTTATACTCTGCTAAGTATCTATGAGTTCAAAGGTTTCACTTGTTGGTAGAACACGTCACACGTGCCTGCCACACGACAGGACACGGCGTTCCTTTCTGCAACTCGCATGGATGTCACATTCCAATTTTATCGGGAGGTGGCGAGTTATACTCTTGAAGCTAGAGATAGGGCAGGTTGAGAGTTCATATCAGGTTCTTGGAGAATTTAGTCTAGTTGCACAGGATGCTAAACAAGGTTTGCTTTGTTACCCTTTTTTTTCAGGTGAAGTTGAAATGTTTTAAAAAGAGTTAGGGATTGTTTGGTTGATTAAGTGCTGAATCATTAAGATGTTTGAATGATTAAGTTCTGAATCATTAAGTTGGACATCTTAATGGTTAGTTTTCTTTTCCCATATCGGTAGGAGAGCCTCATTAAGATTCAGCCTAGTTCAGTGCTTAATGATTCAGTGTTTAATGGTTCAGCAACATCCCAAGTCTTAATGATTCAGCTTTAACCATTCCATTCAGAAGTTAAAACAAACACGCTGAATGTTGAATCACTCAACGCTGAATGGTTCAGAGCCTCATTAAGAAGCTTACCAAACAACCCCTTAATATCATAAAAGAATCAAGAAGATGGTTTTTAATTTTTCATGAAAAAAGGTCCCTTAATATAATTTTAGTATATAAAACAATAAAACTTCACTCACCTATCAAGAAAAACACAAACGCAACTCTCCGAGCTCAATATTTGTTATATTAAAGTCCTTATTATAGCCAATGTGGGGCTAGCCCACTTGGTAGAGGCATATGCCTCTTAGAGAGGAGGTCCAAGTTTCAATACTTGGCAAGGGTGTTGTAGTTTAGAATTATGCCTCAACTTTCTCGACGAAGTACAAAAGTAGCGCAATTTTTTTTCTTCTTTGTTTTATGTATTTATGAATTCTGTATTTTTCTTTGTTTGTGAGACACAGCAATGGTGGTGCTGTAAAAACAGAAAAACAATCGAAGAAGAAGAAGTACATATTAAATAAAAAATATATATAGTTTCCTTCTTTTCATCTATTGCTAAAGTCAAACTTATAATACTTTCTGTCAACTCAAAGCAAAGCAAAGGTACATGTATTTTATCTAAATTTTGTTATTTTAACTTTATTAGTATATTGCTTTATGTAATTATTAATGATAGACAAAAAAACAATTATCAAAATCAAGTGTATGTCTATATTTTGTTTATAAAAGTTTAGTTTTGCCACTATTTGAAAAAAATATAGGATACGTTTAAGTTAAAAAAGAATGAGATACCCCTGAACTTTTCTTCTAAATCCGCCACTGATTGGTGTAATAGTATAAGGAGATGTAACATTTGCCGTTCAAAAAAAGTCCTTATTATATGCTTGTTAAGAATTCATATATTTGTGAAATAAAAGAATTAAAATAAGGACCCGTTTCTCCTTAGATTCATTTAGTTAAGAGTATTTTTTTTTCTAGAAAAACTTGAATGTAACTTAATCATTTTTTTATTTATGTAATAGGCCACTATTTTAAATGCTTTTTCACAAATACATCTATTATATAATTGAAAGCCTCAAATCCTATATGCTACTCATATAGTTATTCTTTCACTTGAGAGTGTCATGTAGGATGTCATGTGACATTAAGTAATTTTAGGAAAAAAAAAGTTTAAAAACAAAATTGGATTTTTCTCTCTGTATCCTCTTATAATTTTTAAACGTTAATATCTTTTATCTACGAGATTTTTTAAGGAAAAAAATTACACCAAATTAGTACGTTTGTTTAATCTTTAGGATAGGTGTTAATATTAGAGTTACATTGGAGTTCTGCATTGTTTTAGGTTAGGCGTTAGCATTGGAGTTGTACATTGTTTTAGGTAAGATATTAATATTAAAGTTATACATCAGTCTATTTCATATGTAAAATTGATGTGTCATATTAAATTTCTTAACTCCGAGACATTCTCGAGGTATAATCTAGTGCACTACAAACAAGTGTAGGGACTTTAATATAGCAAAATTGGTTAAGAATTTTCCATGTTAAAAGATTGGAGCTTACTTCCCCTTTATCTCTATTTGGTGTACCCTGGAAAAAAGGTCTATAGAGGAAAATTTTTAAAATAATAAATTGACTTGTGACACTTTTGTGAGGGAAAAAAAAAAAAAAAAAATTAGGCAAAGTACTTTTAATGAATTTTTTCTCACTTTTTTTTGTTTTTTCGTTGTGATATTTTATTTTTTTATTTGTCTTTTTCTGAACTTTTGTTTTTTTCTAGACCTTTTGTTTTCTTCGTTGTTTTTTTCCCTCTGTTCTGTTTTGATTTATACATAAAAACGTGGTTAGTTAAAGTTTACGTTTTAGATTGCTAAATTATATGTATTTCTTTTTTATATGTATATCACGACTGAGCTATATAGAGAAGATCAGTGTCAGTGTTCACTCGAAATGAATCAATTTCACATATTTTATGCAACGTGTAATAGAAAAATTTTGAGCGGCACTGTTTTTTTTTTACGATTGACACCATTTATTTTATGAAAAAAATAATAATAATTTCTCATTGGTTTTGATCGGAATTTGATGTTCTATAATAGCTTTATGATTTCGTTAATTGTCGTGGTCGAATTCGAGGTCAATCACGGTTAGGGTTCGATCAAAACTACAGGGGCTAAAAGTGTAAACTTAGAAAATAAAGTAAACCAAGTTTTAAACTAAGTTAAGCTAAAGGATAGAGGGTGTAGCAAATTGAGAAAATAATGGTACGAATGAAAATTTTCCATAAAGAAGAGAACATGCAATTTTTATAATAATTAAAGGATAATCTTTGTAATTCTCTCAAATATAAAATAGAGATTAGCAAACACAAGTGGATCGACTGTACAACAATAGGACGGTTAGGCCGAGAGAGTACAACCGATCACATGACTTGTAACCAGTTAATATGTCAAAACAAGTGCATATTTAAAAAAAGAGTTAATAGCCATTTTCGTCCCTGTGGTTTGGTCCAGTTTTGCCACTCCAATACAAAAGTTTTTTTTTTTGCAATTCCTTACCTGTGGTTTGGATTTTTTTGCCAAATTCGTCCTTTTCACTAACTGGGTTTATTTTTCCTGTTAACTCAGGGGTATTATAGTCATTTACCTATTTATTTTTATTTTTAAATTGTTAACCCTCTTTTTATAAGTACATCTCCTACAACACAGATCTATCCCCTACTCATCATCATCATCTACAAACAAATATTATATATATATATATATATATATATATATATACAAATTATAAACAGAAATATATATATAAAATTACAACAAAAATGTCAAAACTATATACATCAAACAATTGTTGAACAAGATGATAACCGAAGCAGCAGTAGCAGAAGTGACGGTGGAAGGCATTGCAAACGACGTCTCCCCTAAACCGGATCTAAAACCACCACCTCTGTTTTTCTGTGTCTGAACCCTCTGTCTGGGTGGAGTTGAAGGTGTTCGGAGATGGAGCTGGGTGGTGCTCGGCCGGGCAGGTTTTGGTTCGGAGATAGGGAGGAGGAAAAAGCACGGCGATAGAGATGAACCCTCTGTCTGAACCCTCTGAACCATCGAAGGCAGACGATGGTGGGTGTAGGGCGGTGGCTGAGGATGATGATGATGGAGGGTGGAGGTGGAAGGCGGCGGTGGCTGACTCAAGATCTAAACAACCAGGACCAAATCTGATCCGAGAATAAAACCAATCAACAACACCGCTTAACCACCTGACCCGAACATTAACCTCATCGGAAACCCACCCATCGTCGTCTCGGAAACCCACCCATCGTCGTCTTACACCTACCACCTTAACCACAACCAGGACCAAACTGAATCAGCTTCAATCGACAGAAATTCACCTCAATCGGCCATCACTACCTGTTTTGGGGCCAAAAACCACCGTCTAGCGAAAGAGGGCGGTGGTCGTGGTTGTTGATGGTGGTGGCCGACGGTGGTCTGGTTCAGATCTGGTTGTGGATTGAGAGAGAGAGAGAGAGAGAGGGAGGGAGGGAGAGAGAGTTGTGTGTGTGTGAGAGAGAGAGAGGGGGGTGGGGGGTAGGGAAGACTGGTGAGTTTTTTTTTAATTAAAATAATTTTATGGTATCAAATGACAAGATTGTCCTTCATTAAAGTGGTAAAAAGACAACACTACCCTGACACTAACGACATTTTTTAACTGAGTTAGTCAAAAGGACGAATTTGGCAAAAAAATCCAAACCACAGGTAAGGAATTGCAAAAAAAAAAAAACTTTTGTACTGGAGTGGCAAACTGGACCAAACCACAGGGACGAAAATGGCTATTTACTCTTAAAAAAATTACAAAAAGGTTAATGTACAATGTCACTTCGTCAAACATAACTCAATCTAAGATCAGTGTTATGGTTTAACGTTCAACGTCATATCAGCCTAAAAATGACGTGAAACACCGCCCCTATACACCGTGAGTGGTGGTGTAAGCCTCAAACGTAAGTGTAGTCATGAGCGTTGAGCAATACGTATGTAGAATTAATTTTATGTAGAATTAATTTCTCAACCAATACAATCAACCCATATGGCTAAGGATATCATCACTTGATACTTACAGCATCTCCAACCCTTGGTCAAACAAACCACTCCAAACCGTCACGTCACTATACCATATCATTTCAAACCATTCCAAATCAAATCCAACTTTTTTCCTCCAATCACAAACCATTCCTAACCTCATCACCCACTTTGCCTTTTATTTAATTTATACCCCCACTAAAAAAAACCCTTTTTTTATTTAATACACGGGCCCCACACCTACTTTCCTCGGACCAGTCCGCTTGAGCGGACGGACCAAGATTGGTCCAACTCCTCCAATGGCCAAAATAAGTTTCTCACGGTCCGTCCATTTCCAATGGATCACTCCAAACCATCCATTGGAGATGCTCTTAAGATATAACGAGATGAGTCGTTTTACATGTTTTTTTACATGATTATGGAATTCATATGTCATAATCATATTAACAAATTTGTTTATAAAAAAATCAAACCAAAAAAATAAAATATTACTTATTCTAATCCCACCCCCTATGTACCAAGCATTTAAATTGCTTGTCCATAAAATCTAGCAACCAAAAAACACATCTCTAAACTCAACTACAAACAATGGATATGGTCGCTGCTTATTCCACTCCACTACACAACATCAACCTCCCAACCTTAACTAGATCTTCCAAAACCTTAACAAACCAACAAACATCAACAAGATATACTCATACTCATCTCCACCACCAGTAAAAACATCAACAACTTCACAACCCACTTCATTACCTGTCCGAACAATCCCGGGCAGCTACGGGTTACCCCTATTGGGACCGCTAGCTGACCGCCTTGATTACGCTTGGTTTCAAGGGTCTGAAACATTTTTTAAAAAGAGAATTGAGAAGAATAAGAGTACTGTGTTTAGGACCAATGTTCCACCTAGCTTTCCGTTTTTTTTAGTGAATCCTAATGTTATTGCTGTTTTGGATTGTAAGTCGTTTTGCCCATATGTTTGATATGGAGTTGGTTGACAAGAGGAATGTTCTTGTTGGGATTGGATGCCCTAGTACTAAGTTTACTGGCGATCGACGTGTTTGTGCTTATCTTGATCCTACTGAACCTCAACATGAACAGGTGCGTTTCACTTTGTTTTTAGTTGTTTAATCTAACTTTACATCAGTTTGAGGATATACTATTCATTTTGAGATGAAACTAATATATGTTACGTTATAATACCTGACCATTGGACCAGTGACAGATCCATGATTTATTTCTGACCTGATGGGGGGTTTTAACTGAATTTTAAGAGGTGATCTGAGATTATGCCTATGATTTTATTTCGATTGCCTTCCATGGTTGACTTGATTTACAATCTGCAAATATCTACTTTCACATCGCCTTCACCTTTAGAATTTTTCCGATGATAGAATTTTTTTTAATAAAATACATTCATTCCATAATCGTAAAAATTACATCAAGGTAGTAGGTAGACAGACAATAAGATGCGCAGTAGATAATTTCATAAAAATATTAAATTAGTTGTGTATACCTAATTATTTACTAGTAAGTCAGTTTCGTGATTGTGGCATTGGCAGTAGTTGTTCTCGTCATTTTCGAAAAATTCACTTTAGATTTTTTATATATTATTTAGTTGAATAAAATATAACCTTATCTTTATTCCAAAAGCTCATAACATCTCCACCTTGTGTTGGTATAAATCCCATGTGCAAAGTTTAGGCAAACTAAACAGAAAATCGTTGTTTTTTTTTTGTTTTGTTTTTGTATTCTTAAATAAAAAAAAATGTTATAAATCTGGTAATTTATAACATAATATAGCTAGATTGTCATGAAATTTAGGAAAAACAGTTTGTGATTTGTGGGTTTATGAAATGTATATGATGGACCATTTAGGAGGTGTTTGGGATTGAGTTTTGAAATGGATTTTTAAATTATTGCGTTTTGAAAACGCAAATAATCAGTTTTTAGTGTTTGGGGTTGAGTTTTGAAGTAGACTTTTAGGCTACCGAAACGCAATAATCTAAAAAGCAGTTTCAAAACGCATAATCTGTTTTGAAAAATCAATCCCAAACACCCTCTTAGTATGTAACCAATTTTAGGTAGAGAGTTATGGGAATCACATAATATGTACATGGTGCTTAAATAGATATCCGGAAGAACCTCACAATTCACTTGTATACATTTTTTTTTTTTGACAAAAACATGACATAGAGTTAAAAAAAAAAAGTGGGTATGTGGTAACATAAATATTTTACTCATTATATAGTTAAAGTGGATACAAGTGTTT
>JAUTDX010003638.1:0-43941 GCA_030844895.1 Ambrosia x helenae | reverse complement strand
TGGAAACTATTCCACAGTCCTTTAGATGGTCGATGAATTCCTGACTAAGATAATTCACCACCTCGATCTGATTGAAGCACTTTAATAGTTCTATTCAGCTGATTTTCTACTTCGTTTTGGTACTCCTTGAACTTTTCAAGAGTTTCATGTTTATGTCATCATAAGATAAACATAACTATATCTACTGAAATCATCAGTTAATGTAACAAAGTATCTTTCTCCATGTCTTGACATTGTTCTGAATGGACCACATACATCTGTATGTACAAGTCCTAACAGATCATTAGCTCTTTCTCCAACATTTGAAAAGGTGCTTTTGTTAACTTTCCACTCAGCATGACTCGCATTTTTTTCCAAACGACTCTGAACCCTTGAATCTAAGATTCCTGCGGTTTTGAGTTGTTTAAACACGATTCTCACTTATGTGACCAAGTCTACAATGCCACATATACGTATCATTAAAGTCCAACTTATTACGTTTATGGGAGATATTGCATAATATGTTATCGTTTTGGATTTCTATCTCATAGATCTCATTGTTGGGTTTTGCAACAAAGTAAAATACATCGTAAAATAAGCAGAAATAAATTCACCATTAAAACGATAATTAAAACCTTGTCCACGCAAAGCATAAAATGAAACAATATTTCTAGTCACACTAGGAATATAATAAACATTGTTCATAAACAATTCTAAACTAGAAGGAAGTAAAAGAACATATTCTCCTATTGCCTTCACTGCAAACTCTTTGTCCATTGCCAACATGGACCTCCAAGTCGCCTGTTTCAACTTTCTAACCTTTCTTAATCCCTGCAAACATTACAATGTGAAAACCACAATCCTGTGTCAAACACCATGTCTTGCTAGAAAAAAGCAAAGATTTCAATAACATATATACCTGAGGACTCTCCTCCAAAGCGTTGGCTTGCTTCAGTTCAGCTAAATACTTAGCACAGTTCTCTTCCAGTGCCCAGTTTCCATCACAATAAAAACATTTGGCATCTTTCAGAGGTTTCTTGTTGGCAACAACTTTGCCCTTTCCCTTCCCTTTGCCCTGATTGCCCCTTTCTTTGGTGATAGGTTTCTTAACTTGACCCTCCTTCATTTTTAGCACATGAGTGCCAACTGAAGTACCCCATTGCATACGAGTGGTTATTGAGTAATCACATCACATCAAACCTCTCATGACGAGCCCTCTGTTGGAACATTTCCACCAGGTGCTGATTCATCTCGTACGCCATCATCTCATCCATGGTCCTTTGAAGTTCAGGTATCATGGATGCCAACATCAGACATGAGACTTTCAAAAAGGTCATCAAAGTGCTTAGAGTAGTTTCTATAAGCGACAGAGTTCTTATTGATGGGTTCATCAGGGACTGGCGTTTCAAAACATACAACTTGTTCCTCCGCCTTGAGAACAATTTTCAACTTGCGGTGCCAGTCCATGAAGCTGGAGTGGTTCAGTTTGTCCTTCTCTAAGATGGACTTGAGAGAGAATTGGGAGGCGAAATTGTTTTCAGTTGACATCTACAAAGTTCAAAATCTAATTTATTAGTATTTTATGTTTTAAATATCCTAATTATTTTATGACCCAAAAAGCAAAATTAATTTGGATGAGACCCCGATTCATCAATACACAGTGAACTGCTTAGCACTATCCACTGGTACGATTAGGTAGGTAAACAACGATTGTAAATTGTGTCCACTACACAACTCTCCATTTGGGGTTATCGCTAAAAGCGATGTATGTTTAACCCCAACTATGCCCACTTGATAAACAAGCGATGTTTGGTCCTTTACTGTTAAACTGTAACACCGGCCTATGTTACACAGGAAACGCGATGATTACCTTCTTCATGATCAATGCCCAGATGCAGGGATCAGCACTAACATTTGGGTTCGATTTATAATGAAGTGTTAACTCGTTAAGGGTGGCATAAAACATCAATTTAAAATTGGGATTCACTTTAATATTTACCATAAATATTTTGAATGACTCGTTAGCATGATGTGAGTCACACAATAGTTTATAAAATCCAATTTTATATTGTTCGTGATAATTGAAACTCCTTTCAACACTCGACACGGTATAGTTTTAATACCCTATTTAAACTATGTTGGTCGTTTTATCGCGAATGGACTTGTTTTAATATTAATAAAACTCTTTTTATTTAAATACGCTTTTCGGTTTTAATAAAACTTGTTTTAATAAAACCGTTGCCATGATTGTGAATTTTTTTTTTATTTTGGGTTATCTCGATTATTTACAATAAATAAAACACAACCACAACATAAAATAAAATAACCGAATTGAGCCCCTAACAGGTCGCCCGTTTCGTTTTAGCCAGAAACGAAATGAACTAGTCTAAAAGGGTTTCAAAAACATTTTGATAACTCCCACTTGACCCGAGATCTCTATCTTCATGGAACCTGTTTCGCCTTTTATCTTCATCTTGATCTTGTACTTGTAGGATTACAAATAAATTTGAAATACAAATAACAAATCTATTCTAACCCTATTATTACACCGGATCCAATATCCTAATAAAAAATTCAAATAAAAATAATAATAAAACCATCACAAACACAACCATGACAAGGGTCAAATACCTAGGGCTCGATTCACATCACAATCCATGAACAACAAAAAAGCTTTTGATCTTTTGTCAAAATAAATAAATAAATTTTGACAAATAAAACATAGATCAAAATAATAACTTTTACCATCTATACGCGCGTAACCGTGGCTCTGATACCACTGTTGGGAATCTGGTATCGTATACGGAGCGGAAGCGTTTATATATTTAACGAAAACAGATTACATATACAATATATATAATAGCCGATTTATATACATAAATTGTTAGTTAATTTTATTAATCCGATTAATAAAATATTCCCAATCAGGATCTCAGTTAAACGCGTATAAACAAATAAATAATAAACTACCATAGGGGTTTAGTAATCAACCTTTGACGACTACACCGAATTGTAACATGCGGGTTACAACGAATCCTCGCTAGTAGGAAGTTCACAACCGAGCACTAGCCAACCGAAGCAACCATTTGCAAGGTGGAAGGCGGCGGTGTATGGTGGTTGACCGAGTCAAGAGGCGGCGGCCAAGACTTGGAGAGGAATGAGTTGTTTTGTTATAAAAACTTGTGATTAGGTTTTACACGCTAATCCCCTATTTATAGAACAAGACACTTGGAATATTCTCATAATATGCCATATCCTTTGGAATATTCCCAAATATTAATCTAATTAATATTAAGTCCCTCTAGTTCATAATCTTATTATTTCATAAATAATAATCCACCTACACATGAACTTATATTATTCGTGTACCAACGTGTACTCTTCGGATCGTACCGGGTCGAGTTACGTTGACTTTGACTTTAATTACTATCGAACATCCCATATGTCCAACATAACATGCACTCTGACAACTAAATATTTGACCATACGGATACGGATGGGCATGCGCATGTAACTTGTATTTATTAATTTTCTTCTTAATTTAGAGAAGGGATTCAAGCGGACGGGTCCGTTTCTACAGACCAAACAAAGAGGACGTCACAATATTGTAGAGACGTCCAATTGGGATTTGGTTTGTTATAGCGGACGTGTCCAGAAACTTGATGGTGTCCCCAAATTTGATTTTTTCAATAAATTTAAAAGATGTTTTTTGTGTAGGTATATAACTTAAATAAAAGGAAAAGTATATGATTAAACAGAGGTTTGGATTGTTTTTTATTATAAGAAAAAGTAGGTTTGCAATGATGTGGCTGTCTGATTTTTAGATGGGTCTAACAAAAAATTTGTGTTATTTTTATTTTGAAATTAATAAAGTTGAATAACATAAAAATTGAAACAAATTACAAACGATGGTTTTTGAAATAGTTGCCATGTATATATATATTTTTTCGAACGGCGAATTACTTTATATATATAAAGAGCTAGCAATGGGCTGAATACAAACACAGACCGCCCATGAAGCCACAGCCTAGTGGTGGAGGTAGGTGGGTTTACTCATTTGGAGGTTCCCACCATTGAGTGCTCAGGTTCGAATCCCGCGTCGACCGAGCTTTGGCCTTATATAGTCCTGGCCGAGAGCTGTTAAAAAAAACAAACACGGACTGAGACCCAACTACAAAAAGAAACAAGAAACCAACTACAAAGACGCCAAAATATCAAACTGCAACAATTGTCCCCAGAAGGAATCGGGATATTGGCACGGTGACGGATCCACAAAAATGCGTCTTCTTTAAGTTACGGTGACGAACTACCATATAATTAAGTTAGGGTCATACTATTTGGACACCCCAAAAAGTTATTTGGACACCCTAAGTATGCCTCGTATAGAGCTATATGGGGCATATTGGTGTGTAATTTTTGTCTTTTAGCTATCTGATGTTGACTAACACTGAAAACAATAAATTAATACTCCTCATATAGACCTATATGAGGCATATTGAAGTACAATTTTTCTCTTCTAGCTAATTAATGTTGACCAACACAGAAAACAATAAAGTAATATGTCTCATATAGATCAATATGAGGCATATTATGGTCTATTTTTATTTTTTGTGTATTTTCATTTTTATTGTTTTTAAATAACTAAAAATACTAAATTAACTTAAAAAAAGTCCAAAAATTGACGAAAAGTTAGTTACATTCATTCCAATATTATTTTAACAAAATTACAACTTTTGTTACCAGTATTATTTTAAAAAAATATTTCTTTTGTTTGGTTTTGTTTTGGTTGGTATTGAAGATGTTTGTTCTGTTTTGGTGAGTTTTAAGAAATTATATAAACAATACAAAGTTTGAAGAAGTTATAAGATTTGTTTGAGAAAGTGTTTTTTTTTAAGTCGATTGATCGTAGTATTTAATACATTTGAAACAAAAGAAAACAAACATATTCAAAACCAACAAAAACAAACCAAACAATTAAAAAAAACGAATATGTCTCATCTTTGTAACAACAACATCTAATTTTTTTTAAAATAGGTTCAAATCAAGGAAACTTTATTTTTTTATTTTTTGGGATTTTTAAAAGTAATTTTAGTATTTTTAAATAATAATATTGTATTAAAAAAAATAAAAAACAGCCTTGATATGCCTAGTATCGGCAATACTTGGCATATCAAGCCTGGTATTGGTACTAATACTGGGCTGGAAAGTGATATGGGGGTGCCCAGATATGTGTCATATTGGGCAATACGACCCATATAAGGGTCCTTTTTTTATTTTTTTTATATATTTTCATTTTTATTGTTTTAAAAATAACTAAAAATACTAAATTAACTTTAAAAAAAATCCAAAAATTAACAAAAAAACAATTAGTTATATTCAGTCCAAAAATTCAAACACGTTTTTTCGAACACATTTTTTTACGAACACCTTTTTTTTCGAACACGTTTTTTTTTTCGAAAATGTTTTTTTAACACGTTTTTTTTTTTCAAACACGTTTTTTCGAACACAAAAACGTGTTCGAAAAAACGTGTTCGGAGAAAAAACGTGTTTTTTCAAACATGTTTGAAAAAAAAACGTGTTCGAAAAAAAAACGTGTTCGAAAAAAAAACGTGTTCGAAAAAAAAACGTGTTCGAAAAAAAAAAACGTGTTCGAAAAAAAATTTGTTCGAAAAAGCGTGTTTGAATTTTTGGACTGAATATAACTATTTTTTTTGTTAATTTTAGGATTTTTTAAAGTTAATTTAGTATTTTTTAGTTATTTAAAAACAATAAAAATGAAAATATATAAAAAAAAAATAAAAAAAAGATCCTTACATGGGTCGTATTGCTCAATATGACCCATATCTGGACACCCCCCATATCAGTTTCCAAGCTAGTATTGGTTTTAATACTAGGCTTGATATGCCTCATATTGATCTATATGGTCGTATAAGGTACCAAGTTGCAGCCAATCATTGCCTTGAAGTTAGTGTTCAGCTTTTTGTCCTTTATATTCCTCATATAGCTTTATACGAGACATATATAGGGTGTCCAAATAGACAGAGCCTTAAGTTATTACTAATAATTAACTAGAATTGGATTGGATTGTTTTAACTTTTAAGTATCCTAGAATAGTGATGATACGTCCCAGTCCAATCTGAAGAAGGAGAATTTAATACGCTTATCTGTCCTCATTCCATTAAATATCCTCCCACCTACATTAGTCCACTTATTAGTTACATGTCCCTTTCCTTTTCCTTGATGTTTTGTTTTTACATTCTCTTCTATTCCTACCATATAATATAATAATATCAAAAACAAAAAATATCAACACAACACTATGGATTACTCACCAACCGTTCCCGATCCGCATTCATTTCACTTGTTGAATATGATTGACACCAATACCATACATTATTATTATTATTCACACTCTCTAGCTTTTTCACATCACTAAGACTAAACCTTTCTTTTCTTTCATTTCGTTACGTTTCTTGATCATAGTATGGGTCCTAAAGATGAAGACGAGACCCCCCGCCTCCACTAGACCAATCTAAGAAGCTTGGTATGTACTTTGTTGAATCGGACAATAGGCGTAGCTCCCCGTTTGCGGGAGGCTATACCGCCTATGGTACCACGCCCGTTAACATTCGTGGCAAGCCTATTACTGATCTTTCCAAAACTGGAGGCTGGCTTGCTGCCTTTTTATCTTTGGTAACAACTTTTTTAACTTTTTTTCTTTTATTTGTTATACACTTATACCCTCCTTCTTAGCTATTAAGTTTATTATTGTTAAGTATGCAGGAATGAGATGGCCGAACGAATGGCTTATTTTGGCCTGTCGGTTAACATGGTAGCATTTATGTTCTACGTCATGCATCGTCCTTTCGCGGCTTCAGCAAACGCTATCAACAACTTTCTTGGAATTTCGCAGGCGTCTTCTGTTATTGGCGGTTTTCTAGCCGATGCTTATCTCGGTCGATACTGGACTATTGCTATAATTCACTACCATCTATCTTGTGGTCAGTCATTCTTCTAAATCACTTTATGTTTTTGTTTTGAGTCATGTAATTAAAATCTATCTTGTATTGTATTGTATTGTATTGTAAAGGGTTTGACAGGAATAACACTATGCGCAACATTGAACGCGCTAGTGCCAAATCAAGAGGAATGCAACCAACTATCTCTGTTATTAGGCAACTGCGAGCCTGCAAAACCATGGCAGATGGCGTATCTGTATACCGTTTTGTATGTGACCGGTTTGGAGCAGCAGGTATCAGGCCTTGCGTCTCTTCTTTTGGAGCGGACCAGTTTGACGAACGGAGTAGAGATTACACTACAAACCTGGACAAATTTTTCAACTTCTTCTATCTGTCTGTAACTCTAGGGGCCATTATCGCATTTACCGCTGTAGTCTATATTCAAATGGAGCTTGGGTGGGGTTTTGCTTTTGGTGCTCTGGCTATAGCCATGGCCATCTCCAACTTGGTCTTCTTCGTTGGCACTCCTTTATATAGACATAGGTTGCCTGGAGGAAGCCCTCTCACCCGTGTTGCTCAAGTCCTTGTTGCTGCTTTCCGCAAGCGTAATGCATCCTTTGACAGTAGTGAGTATGTTGGATTGTATGAGCTTCAGGGGAAAAGATGTGCTATTAAAGGGAGTGCTAAAATACCTCATACAGATGATTTTAGGTAAATAGATGTGAATTGCTTTCGATGTATGATTTATTTAAGGGTTATTGGATTATAATAATCCAAACTTTCAGGAATTGGCCGGCATTAATCGAACTTAAGAATTTCCCCTACCAGTCCCAACTTTCACCATATTTTCCTCCATCGAGCCTTCCCGTTAACTTTTCTTAACTCGGTTAGTTTGTGCTAACGTGGCAGCTGACTAGGCATGATGATGACGTGGACCATGTGCTGACGTGGCAGCTGACATGGCACGATGTGGCACGCCAAGTCAGCAGCCACGCCAGCACAAGTTCCACGTCACCGTGCCTAGTCAGCAGCCACATCAGCACAAACTAACTGAGTTAAAGAAAAGTTAACGGAAGGCTCGATGGAGGAAAATATGGTGAAAGTTGGACTGTAGGGGGAAATTCTTAAGTTCGGATTAATGCCGGCCAATTCCTGAAAGTTTGGATTATTATAATCCAATAACGCTTTATTTAATTATGCTGAATGATGCTGTATTACAGATTTTGGACAAAGCGGCCTGAGACTGGCGGACGACGAAACAAACATGAGTCCCTGGCATCTTTGCACTGTTACTCAAGTGGAAGAAGTTAAGATCTTGTTGAAGCTGATTCCAATTCCAACGTGTACCATAATGCTAAGTGTCGTCTTAACAGAGTATCTGACGCTTTCAGTACAACAAGCATACACACTCAACACTCATGATCGGCCGCCTAAAACTTCCAGTAACATGCATGCCTGTTTTTCCAGGCCTCAGCATATTTCTTTTGCTGTCTCTCTACTACGCTATCTTTGTCCCTCTATCAAGACGCATCACACATCATCCACGTGGGGCGTCTCAGCTTCAGAGGGTTGGCCTGGGGCTAGCCATTTCAATCATCTCTGTAGGTGGGCAGGGTTTTTTGAAAGATACCGAAGGAATTATGCGATAAGAGAAGGGTACGAGGTGAGCTTTCTGAGTCCAATGCCTGGTCTCAGCGCCTACTGGTTGTTGATCCAGTATTGTCTCATTGGGTTGGCTGAGGTGTTTTGCATTGTAGGCTTATTGGAATTTTTATACGAGGAGGCTCCAGACGCTATGAAAAGTATAGGTTCGGCTTATGCTGCTGTAGCTGGTGGCTTAGGCTGCTTTTTTGCCACAATCTTGAACAACATTGTCACCTCCATAACCGGGAATGAAGAGAAACGACGAAATTCTTGGCTGTCCCAGAACATAAACACAGGACGGTTCGATTACTTCTATTGGCTGCTTACGGTTCTAAGTGTTATCAATTTTTGTGTGTTTCTATACGCTGCGCGCAGGTACAAGTACAGGCATGGAGCGTCCACACAATTAAGTAGCAAGTAATTAAATTAATACGTTTCAGAAATACGAGAGAACACAGATAAAGTTGTATATTACGCGATGGATGATTTTGAACAAGTGAGAGACCATGATATGATACCTCCTTCTGTTATGAACATCACTCTTATTTTCCTATGTATGTGTCTACTGTTATATGGAGATTTGGATCTTCTTAGAAGAAGAAATATCACCAATATGATTTGTAATCCAGTGTTTGTTTTATAACTCAAATATTACAATAAACTAAATTTCAGTATAGCAATGTGATCTGCCTGCAAAGTGCAAACCAAAAAATAAATATTAAATTAGTGATGTCCCTTGAATACTTATAGACATATATATAGAGACACTCATGCTTAGATGACATATATGCTGCATAATCGTTGGAATGTTTTTCATTTTTGTTGTTTCCATGTTTATTCAAATTGTATGTGATTAAATCTAGGTATTGTGGACAGTGCGTCTATCCCGGATTATTTTGAAATTGTCGATTATTTTTATACATCCATATCGAAGTCTAAAGAAAGGAAATACCATTTTGGCTGGCTAATTATCCATCAAAGAAAATCCTATAGATCTCATTTACCAATGATGAAATTTCGATTCTATGAATCTTTCAATGATGGAATTTCGATTCTATGAATCTTGACTGAATCTATGAGATAAGTTAAATAAAAACTGGTTTTTTTAAAGGTAAATTTCATCCAAACACAACCACCACAAACAGTCACCAAAACGGGACCATCGAGCCAAACGAATTACATCGAAAGGTCAATAAAAAACATATGAGAAAATAAAAGGCCTAATTAAACTAGATAACTAGAGGAAATCAGGTACGTAGAACCTCTACAATTTAGTACTCGATAAATTAGTAACCTGGATAAAATTAATAATTTGTCCGACCCCAACTTGGGACAAGTACAAAATTGTACCCTGATCGATAAAATAATAAAATAATATTTTTTTTTTGAAATCCCAATGTAAATATATCGTTTCAGCGAAACTATAAATTAGTAATTACTAAAATATTCCAAAATTGTAGAATTATCTAGTAAAAAATGAATCTATAGTTACTTGTTTTTTGTGAACTTCAAATATATATTGAGTTCATCTGCAAATCTCCCTATTGCATTTAAGAGTTAAGGCATTGTATTCTCGTATTGCAACAAAAAGTGTGAGGAGTTATTGCCACTTGCAATGCTTCTTCCGATTGACCGGTTCCCCGGTACCGAATCATCAACTGGATTTTAAACGGTATCCGTCATAATTTCTTCAATGCTTTGAACCTCGTAACATTCATTATTTTCACCTAGATAATCCAACAACTCATTCACATCCATTTTGTGCTGATAATGTATTCCCGTAATCAAGTTCTTAAGCTCACGAATGTCTTCTCCAGAATTTACATCATTTAAATCATTTGAGCCGGTTGGATTAGCTGAACGACGTTTACAGTGTCGAAAGCAATTTGCGATGGACTCTTGTTTTACATTTCTCCAAGCCGAGACGGCCAAATTGATGGCATCTAGAACATTAATCTTTTCTGGGAAGAAATGTCCAACCCATAACCTTCCAAAATACGATAAAACCTTTTACGATAGTACATTTTAGGGAAAATGGATTTAATTACTCCCAACTATCACTCGTTGGCGGATAGCACTCCCAACTATCACTTTGGCGGATAGCATTCCCAACTTTCAACTTGTTGGATTTTATCACCCCCAAACTAACTGAGGTCTAACCCAGTTAGTGTTTGTGGCCAAAATGTAAAAAACTAAACTTAAGGGACCATTTTGAAACTTATTATTATTATTATTATTATTATTATTATTATTATTATTATTATTATTATCTATATCTATATATATTAACAGAGAGAGAGAGAAGGAGTTCAGAGAGGGAGAGAGTTCAGAGAGAGAGAGAGAGGCGGAGAGAGAGAGACTCACCACCACCATCTGCCGCCACCCCACCACCACCCCGCACCACCACCACCACCACCATCTGCCATCAGCCTCAGCCCACCACCACCTTTCACCAACCTTTAACCTAATCTTCTTCTTCTTCTTCCATCAGCCACTCACCACCACCCTTCACCTCCACCACTGACCGACCACCACCGCCCTGCACCACCATCGCCTGCACCAATCCATTCCCACCCAAACCCAACTCAGAACCAAACGATAACAATAAACCTTCTCTCTCTAACGATCCACAGGTCCGTCTAGCCCTCCACCACCCAAATCAAAACCCAATCGACCACCACCCACCACACCTTCCACCACACCGGCCCTAGCCCTAACCCTAACCCCCATTCCAAAACCCTTCTTAATCGCCGTAACCCTAACCCTAACCCCCAAATTATACTTGATGAAGAAGAAGAAGAACAATCTACATCACTTGAGGGTTTCGATTGGAGGGGTGCAGCTTGGGGTGGTCCAGGGTTTCGATTGGAGGGGTGCAGCTTGGGGTGGTCCAGGGTGACGTTGGGGGAAACGATGGTTGTGGGGGTGACGAGGGAGGGTGCAGCTTGGGTGGTCTGAAGAAGAAGAATGAGGGGTGGGGGGTGATGGTGGTGGTGGTGGAGGGTGAAGGTGGTGGTGGTGAAGGGTGGTGGTGGTGGAGGGTGGTGGTGGAGATGGCTGGTCAGCTGGTGTGCAGAAGAAGAAGACGAGGGGGGGGGGTGGGTGGGGTTGGGATTTATAATAATAATATAAAATTTTCAAAAAAGTCCTTTAAGTTTCGTTTTTTATATTTTGGCCACGTAAACTTTCCTTAAGTTTAGTTTTTTTACATTTTGGCCACAAACACTAACTGGTTAGACCTCAGTTAGTTTGTGGGTGATAAAATCCAACAAGTTGAAAGTTGGGAGTGCTAATGGCCAAAGTGATAGTTGGGAGTATTATCCGCCAACAGGCGATAGTTGGGAGTAATTAAATCCATTTTCCCTACATTTTAAAGGCTCTAATTATCCCAACATCACATGGTTGAATTTTTGAAGTCATGTTTGGCGGTAGAAAAAACAATTCAAATTTTTACAGTGTCGAAAGCAATTTGCTATGGTTGAATTTATCATTAGACATTTTATGGTGATCAATCCAGATCTATGTACATTAAACTTGACTAGTATATTAATGTGTGAATGTACATGTGGTCCTTGTCTCTGTTTTATTCAAATAGGTAAAGTGAACGGACATGGAAATTTGAAGGTCTATGCATTAATTGAGAGTTGCTAATGAATATAAGCCAACTCTTTAAATTAATAATTTATTAATTTATCGATATAATAATGCCTCGCTAAATTAATAAAATATCATGGGTCCGACATTATTAATTTATAGAGGTTTTACTGTATCATATTCCCGAGGAGCATGTGGTCAGTATTACACGTTTCGTTGATTATTTAATTAAACAAAATATTAATCTCTCTCTCTCTCTCTCTCTATATATATATATATATATAATGGGAAGAGATAACGTACAAAGTTTCTTAACTTAAGAAGCGTAAGAAGCAATCTCAGCCATTAGATTAACAAGATGTCTGGATGCAGATTAAAAACCCTAATCATACTTGGGTTAGACTAACCAAGGGTAAATTATGAAAAATCATCTATTTTTTTTCAAATCGTAACAACAAAAATCAATCGAAACAAAATTTTTCAACACTTGAAAATCGTTTAAACCAATCTGAATGATTACACAATCAAAATAACAAAAAAAATCCATTATAATGAACGAAAATGAAAAAAATTATAAAAACAGAGATTTACACTGGAAAGATTTAATCATACGAAAAACCATACAAATTAGGAATAAACACTCGTAATAGTTGTCAAATACTTTCGATTTTGTTTCAATAAGTATGATTAAACATAAAAATTAGGTTAAAAAAGTTGCAGAGGAAGAAGATGAAGTTGGTGAAAACAGAGACTTTTAAACGCACTAACAAATTTTAAACGCAATCATTGTATAAAATTTAAACGCACTTATCAAATTTAAACGCACTCATTAAAAAGTTTGGAAGCACTCATTGAAAATTTAGAAACACTCATTAAAAAGTTTTGAAGCACTCACTGAACATTTAGAAGCACTCATTAAAAAGTTTGGAAACACTCATTGAAAATTTAGAAGCACTCGTTAAAAAGTTTGGAAGCATCCACTGAACATTTAGAAGCACTCATTAAAAAGTTTGGAATCACTCATTGAAAATTTAGAAGCACTCATTAGAAAGTTTAGAAGCACTCACTGAACACTTAGAAGCACTCATTAAAAAGTTTGGAAGCACTCGTTGAAAATTTAGAAGCATTCATTAGAAAGTTTTGAACATTTAGAAGCACTCATTAAAAAGTTTGGAAGCACTCATTGAACATTTAGAAGCACTCATTAAAAAGTTTGGAAGCACTCATTGAAAATTTAGAAGCACTCATTAGAAAAGTTTAGAAACACTCACTGAACATTTAGAAGCACTCATTAAAAAGTTTGGAAGCACTCGTTGAAATTTAGAAGCATTCATTAGAAAGTTTTGAACATTTAAAAGCACTCATTAAAAAGTTTGGAAGCACTCATTGAAAATTTAGAAGCACTCATTAGAAAGTTTAGAAGCACTCATTGAAAATATGGACGCACTCATTAAAATGTTTGGACGCACTCATTGAAAATTTGGAAGCACTCATTGAAATTTTGGACGCACTCATCGAAATTTTGGACGCACTCGTAAAAAAATTTAAACAAACCTTTGAAGCTTTTATACTTGTACTCTGCCTCTCTCTGTTTCCTAATCATAACCATTGGTTCATGAAACGAGCCTACGATACCAGCCCATTAAGTTGTTTGAATTACACAACCTCATCCACGTCTTGTAGTGTACATGGATTTAAAACGTGACACGTGTGCAAGTTTGTTTCTAAGGGGCATGTTTTATTCACTAGGATTTAGGTTTTGGTGGTCACATATTTTACTTCCAGGCCGAATGGGACCAACAGAGCTCGTTCCACATTTTCAAGCTTCATTTGGTTATACGGGAAAAGGAGGCAGCTGCTTATTTTGTGTTTGACTATGATTTTGCAGCAAGGTCAAAGCCCTCTGAAGAGTTTGTGAGCAAATTTAAAGGGAAATATGCATGTACGGACTTTTATAAATGGAATGGAATGAAACGATGTATTGTTATTGAATTTAGGGTTTTGTTCGTGTGGCATCTCGTGGTGGTCAGATCTCGATCGATGCTTCAAAGGAGGAGGAGGAGATATAGCAGCTGTACCCTTTACCCTTTTAGTCAATCAGGATTAGGTTAGTTGGGTTAACTAGGGTTTACACATGTCAAGCTGTGGTGGCTTTTTACACTTCTTATGTTAAGGTTCTTTGTACCGTATACTTTCTCTGTATATAATAAACCAAAGCCATTTTAATGACATGACACTTAAAGAAGCATTATCCCCTTTGAGTGTGCCATGTGTCATCCTATGTGGCATTGAGATATTTTAGGGAAAAAAAATTAAAAACAAAATTGGACTTTTCTCTCTCATTTTTCCTCCCATAATTTTTAAACGTTAATATCTTTTATATACGATATTTTTTAAAGAAAAAAATCACACCAAATTAACGAGCGTTTTATTATCTTTCCAACGAGTACCAAAGTGCTATATAAAAAACAGAGAAAAAAAACGACTGTTTTTTGTGGGATTTTGTTCATACAGGAAAAAAACACAAAGTGTTCAAGTAAATCATTAATCATGTATAGACAAGTCACTAATAGGGATGAGCATATTGTACCGAATACCGAACCGATACCAATCCCGTACCGATATCGTACCGAACCGAGGGTGTTCGGTATCGGTATTCACATTTAGAGGCATTCTATTTCGGTATTTTCGGTATTGGTACGGATCGGTATGGTATCGGTATTTTAAGGTAAAATACCGATACCATACCGGTACCGTACCGTATGTTTTCGGTATCGGTATTAGGTTTTGGGAGTTTTCGGAATCGGTATTTTCGGGATCGGTATCGGTCGGTACCGATACCGTCCCGAGCTCATCCCTAGTCACTAATTATGTTCAAATTAGTAAATATGAATTCTATTTTCAACATGCGTTGGCATTGGAGTTATACATTGTTTTAGGTTAGATATTAATATTAGAGTTATACATTGTTTAAGATAGGCGTTAACATTGGAGATACATTTTTAATTGTTTTAGGTTAGGTGCTACCTGAAGCTTTCCTGCATGTAACTGTAAAGCGCATCATTCTATTTCATATGTAAAATTAATATGTCATATTAGATTTCTCAACCTTGGAACATTCCCGGGTATAATCTAGGTATAATATACATTAAAATGTAAAACTAAGCTTTGGTTTGATTATGAAAACGTTTGAAAATAGCAAAGAAACTTTAGTTTATTTAAAGAAATATGGAAAAAAGAACAATCCACTATGGAATTCGGGTTTTAGTAAAATAACAATTAGCCTTGTTCAACCTAGTGGGATGAAAAAGAACGATCCACTCCGGAAATCGTTTTTAGCAAAATAACAATTTCAGCCTAATGGAAAGAATGACATCAACTAGGGATGAGCTCGGGACGGTATCGGTACCGAACCAATACCGATTCCGAAAATACCGATACCGAAAAGTCCAAAATACCAATACCGATACCGAACACATATGGTACGGTATCGGTTCGGTACCGGTATGGTATCGGTATTTTACCTTAAAATACCGATACCATACCGATCCCGTACCGATACCGATAATACCGAAACCGAAAATCCATAAATATGGGTACCAATACCGATCCCGAACCCCTCGGTTCGGTACGATATCGGGATCGGGACGGGACGGGATCGGTATTCGGCCTTCTATGCTCATCCCTAATTGACATCCAATCAATGTTTCAATACAGCCAAATCATTATCCTATATATTAAATAACTAGTTTTTACCGGCCTTTTCAACTCAAATTTATGTCGTCTAATAATAACGTATGATATTCGACCAGCTCATTTAAAAAAAAAGTTTACAACGAAACGTAAGACAATTTTTAGTTAACCATCGCCATTTTTTTAGTTGGTTATTTACCATGCATAAATCACAGAGACAACTCAAGCCAACCTTGTTGCTTACCTTGCATTTACATAGGAGTCTCACATATAAATTTTTTTTCTAAAGCAATATACTTGCAAAAACTAAATATAATTAGCAAAAAAAAAAAAAAACAGCCGCTCAAAAAAGAGTTGAACCACCCAAAAAAAAGACAAATGCTCAATGGAAGTCAACGGCGCATTTAGTAATTGTTCACTGGTCCCAAGATCTGATTTTAAATGTAATATATACTAATACGAATGTTCATGAACAGTAGAAAGACAATGTTGCGACCCACTTGTTGATTATGTCCCTACTATTTTTTTTAACGACAATCACTTCATATATAAAGAGTCAGCAAGGGGCTGAGAGACAAACAACAACAAAAAAACAACAAACACAAGAGACACCTAAGACCTACAGACTTCCAGACACGTCAAAATCCACCCAAGCCTCCCATGAAGGATTCGAGATCGATGACCGATTGCACACCCAGACATAAGCGTCTTCCTTGATGCCAAGGTTGCAAAAGGCGCTAGGCAGGCGGTGAGTTCCAGCCTAGGGACTAGTCGGGACTAGGCGGAATTAGGCGTTTTGGTATTTTATACGTATTATATATATATATATACACAAATTTAGGTGGTTTTTGAAAATATGTTAAGATATATACACATAATACTAAAAAATACCTAGAAATACTTAGAAATTTAATTAAAAAAAATAAAAAATACCACCGCCTAGGACCGCCTAGGCCCGCCTAGGCCCCGCTTAACTGCCGCCTAAAGTCCAAAACGCCCAGGAATCCGACCAGGGCTAAATTCCTAGTTTTTGTTCCGCCTAGCGCCTAGGCGGCCGCCTAGGCCGCCTTCTGCAACACTACTTGATGCCGTCCACAATGTCCTAAATAGGGATAATTTTTTTTCTCAAACACCATGGCATTCCTCGCAAGCCAATTTCTCCAAACCGTTGCGCACACGACCAAAAAAACCACTGTTTCCATTTCTTGCATCCAGGACTGTCCTCGATTATTCATAGATTATTTGCTCCAACAGGGGAAGGGATACGGACCCAAACAAAAACAGCCCACCATATTGATCTAGCTACCAAACAGTTAAGAAAGAGATGATTCGGATCTTCAGTCCCGCAACAATTTTTCCTTGGGCCGCTCTCCACAGAAGAACATTACATTTAGGGGGGGGGGGCATGATTCCTATCTAACATTAGCAGCATCCACAAACGCGTCTTTTGAGGTTTCAATCTCCAGTCTAACATGCTTCACCGAAAAAATCGATCCATCATCATTCTCCCAGTGCCAAATATCCTTGTCATTATTCAGATTGTATTGCCCCAATAACTTCAACAACTCCCTATATCTAGTCCACTCATCACTACTAAGTGCACCATCTTCGATTTGGACGGCCCACTAGGCTCGGGGAACGGACTCGCACAAACAGGAGGCAACCGTAACCATTCTTCTCAGCAACATTTCGAAACAATTCTGGGAAACTCTCACACAACGGAGTATTGGACAGCCAAGGATCTTTCCGAAACTCCCATCCCCGACCTTGACATTAAGCTTGTCGTTCATACGGATCCCAAGTTTAAACAGTGCATGCTCAGCCCTACTGACATCCTTCCAGACCCCCGGAACACATTTCTTAACCGAAATGAGAGTTTTACATGAATCCGAAACATGAATAGACGAAATCACCTTGGCCCACAGCTGGTTCGGGTCATGTCTAAACCCGCCCCCACCATTTGGAAAGCATCGCCAAATTGAAATCCTCAATGCTTCCAATACCGAGACCCGTTCTTCTTAGACTTCACTATTCTTTCACTTGTGGGCCTAATCTATAAATTCTCATATCAAAAGCCCATATAATTCATATAATTTGAAGTTAAAGCCCAAAAGTCAAATTAATCCAATATCACTAATCCAACTAGCATCCAATGAAAACATGTTCTACTTTCAACTTAGGTTCTTATTTTTTCTCATAACTATTTTAGTTCAAAACTCAACTGGGTTGTCATAATGCATAAATAAAATTTTATAATTAGTGTTACATTTCAATCTTATATTTAGTTTGCATTATTTAGCTCTATCTTTCATAGTGCACAAAATATAAAAGCCGATTAAAGTACAATGCATTTATAATATAATCAATATAAAATGAGCTGTCTCTAAAATGCACCGATCAATTCCAAATGAAACTTGAAAACGATCGTTCTAATTCTCTAAGAATGAGGGGCAAGGGATTTGACCTGAAAGATCCATTATACTTATTATAAGATCGTGTCTGGATCGAAATCATGAGAAGTGCTCTTTGACAGGGGCGAAGTATATATGGGGCCAGGGGTGGCCCTGGCCCTCCCTGTTTTTTGGCGCAGTAGTGGAAATTTGCGATTTTCATAGGTAAATTGAGTCCGGGTTGAGTCCGGCCCCCGCCGATTTTCCACTACCGATCGAAAAAAATTGAGTTCGCCCCCGCCGATTCCGAAACCAAGCTTCGCCACTGCTGCCACTGCTCTTTGATCATTTCTACAATTTAAAGCCCCTAGTTATTTTAGTGCACAAAGAAATACATTTACATAGTCTCTATTATGAATTCTTTGTGTACCTTACCTTGTGTTCTCAAGTTGATTTCATGAGAGGAGAAATATTTGGAAGAAAGTAGATAATAATGGTGTTCCAGCTGATTTTTTTAATGGATAAAGGGGGACGGGTGGAGTTTGGGGTTAAATTCCCTCCATCCAAATGAAAATAAATGGAAGAAAAAAAAAGAAGAGGAGACGAAAGAAATGAAAGGAAAAAAAGAGAAGGGAGTCTTTCTCTTCTCTTATTTATTTAAGTAAATTTGAGAATAAATTGTTTAGAGTCGATATCACAAATTCTCATCTATATTTTTTTTTCAATTGACATTTGTACCATAACAGAAATATCCATTTAGAAAAAATATGGTATAAGTGGCTTCCGTCAAAAAATTCTTATGTCTCCAAAAAATGTAAGCTATTCATATATAATCTACTCCAACAAAATGACATATGAAATAGAACGCTAAGAAGAGATACAAATAAATTCTTTTATTGTTCTTCATAAGGAATGACTTATTTTATTTGACTGATGAGGCCAACAAACAATTAGGGATGACAACGGGTCGGGTATGGCTAATACCATACCCATTCCCGATTATAAAATCTCATACCATACCCGTCCTATTACCTGTCGGGTATTTGTCGGGTAGTACCCGCTGGTATTTGCATGTATATATATTTTTATTTTCTTTTATAGTCTTATGTTTTAAAAAATCTAGAATATATGAAATTGTAATAAGTAACATATATATCATCGTCACAATAATAATCTTTGAAATGTTTAAAATGTAAATATATTTTAGTATGAATTTTGAAAACTATTTTTATATTTCATAACATATAAAATATAAATAATAATGTTATTTGAACATATATTTTAGACGAAAAGTTTTTTTTTTTTCAAATAATGAATCTATTAGAATGAAACATTACTAAAAAATAGTTAAAAAAGATATATATAAAAGTTAAAAGTCTTCAGTATATATTTCGGGTAAAAAGGTATTTAGTTTCGGGCAATCGAGTCGGTATCACATAATATCATACCCTCCCATACCCACGGAATATTTTTTTATCAATACCAAACCCGTCCCATACCCGTCAGGTATCGGGTATACCCATCCTAAATGCTTTGGGTTTCGGGTATACCGTCAGGCTCGAGTTTTTTTGCCATCCCTACAAACAATTATTTATATTAGTAATGCTTCATAATTGAAAAAAAAAGTACCGTGGAAATACATGCAACAGGTCTATTTGGAAGTCTAGTTAATTGTCACACCTCAAATTCCACGTGCGGAGTTTTACCGCGAAGCGCGTGACATATCAAGATCTAAGTCAACAGCCACAACAGACGACCACTATATGATAAGAAAACATGTAAGAAAAGACTTCGAATAACAAATCTTATACCACAACAGAAGCATTCAAGTAACTTGACATTACATAACTAACAAAGGTTTACAATTGTTTTCAAAAAGTAACCGAAATCATTTTTATGTAAACGTGATGCAGTGCGGCCCACAGTGCGTCCTACTCCTGCTGCTACCTTACCAACCTGAGAGAATATGCTAAAACCGGTCGACATATTATGCTGGTGAGTCCACAGGTTTTGTATCAAAATTATTTAGAAAACTGGATTCGCATTTAATACTCATTATTTTAAAATGTCCCGAAATCAATGTTGGTAATTCACACTATTGTTTGTATCACTGTTCGGTTTAACTGTTCGCATCATGTTTGTCTCAGATAGGTTGTTCAACACGCAAGTAATATAATAGTACAACGCAATCCTCGTAGTTTAGTAAATCTTAGCATGTTTCTCCCCCAATGGAAAACACAGTAAAAAGGGGTCGTGGAACTCACCTTGGGCTACGTCATCTAGTATTTATAAACCAACCGTGTGATGATAGTTCCAAATTCCGGAAACTTATCATAAGAAGTTTATAAGTGTTTGACCGATGATACGTTTGTTTAGTAACCCTTGATTGTCCAAAACCATGACTTTGTACGTTTGAAAAAGTGCTTGATGTTTACCACGACCCCACAAGACCCAACATCCCGTGGACACACCCATATGTAAGTTTATAAATCATGAAAATGTTTCCAGGTAATCGATCTTGCAATACATGTGAAATGATATGATTTTGTCCATGGCGAATATGCTATGAGCAAAGATAGATAACGATGTGACACCCGGCAAACCTTGTTAATACTTTATCAAACATACAAGTCTACATTAGCAAAACATTCATAAAACATACTTAACGAGGCTATTTAGTCAATTCGAATGATTTGGGGAATCATCGGTTGTCAATTCAATGATTCGTTTGAGAATGTTAGAAGGATCTAGGATGTGATATGATGAATTGATGATTGAAACTGTTAGGGTTTTATGTTAGAATGATTGTACAATAGCATGATGATCATTGGAATGTGTTTGTGTGATGAATCTGATTATTTGCCATTTAGGGTAACATTGATGTGACTACCCATAATATTATCCATTTTGGCAAATACTTGCAATTAACATGATAAACTGATGATAATTGGGGGATTATTGATAGGGTTGGGTTGTTGATGATTGGGGGTGTTACAACATAATTCGGATCTGATTTGGAGGGTTTCGTTCATAAAATGGCCATCAGCCTGCAGAGCAAGCAACTATGAATCATAGTCGCCTGGTTAGGGGCGACTAGCTTTCATAGTCGCATGTCTGAAAAGCTACTCGTGTGGTTTTAAGGCGAGTATCTTTCATAATCGCCTGTTTTGATGCTAGTCGTGTGTTTTAGTAGCCAGTCGTGTGTTTTGATGTCAGAAGTGCGTTTTGGAACCTCATAAAATGTTGACACCTAGTAACATATTGTAAACCCCGTGGCATGTCTATAAACCTCGTATCATGCATTATGACCCATACGTGCATTACATGAACTATATGTTAGGTTAGGTGAAATGTTATTCGTATAAGATGCATGTCTACACATGATTGCTTGCAAACTTGCACTTAACTATTAAACGGGTATATCGGGTCACCAACGTCGGGATGTTCCGGTCTTGTCGTGTGAGGTCATGTCAAACATTAAACGCTTTTGCAAACATACAAAGTCAAGATCTTGGACAACTAAGGGTTATTAGACAAACGTATCATCGGTTAAACACGTGTAGGCTATCTATGGTAGGTTTCCAGTAGTCGGGACAACTATAACACGCCTGTTTATTACATACTTGAAGACGCAACCTAAGGTGAGTTTCACGACCCCACTTTTACTCCTTTTACTTTCGGGGGAGAAACATGCTACAACACTCTAAACTTTTGGATTATATAAACACTATCACATCACTTGTGCACCGGCAATCCTTACAATTATTCAAACCATTTAACGAGTATGTTAACAGGCAAACCAAGGGCAAACTGTATGGCAAACCATGGATACCCCGCAGCAGTCGAATACTTGAGTAATGAGTAAAACGTCCAATTGGTTTCTTTTCTTCATAATAGTGTGTTATGCGAATCCGGTTTTTCTAAAAGTTGTACAACGTCAAAACCTATGACTCACCAGCATTTTATGTTGACATATTTTAACATGTTCTCTCAGGTCGCTAAGGTAGCAGGATCAAATTAGGAGCACGGAGTCACACGACATCTCATGCATGTCTTTTGAATGTTATTATGAACCGTCTCATTGTTATTGTTGTACTTGGATTGTAAAACTTGATTTTGTTTCCGCTAAACTTTTGAAACATGGTGTTGTTTATACGTTATTTTTATTCATATAGAGGTTATTTATTGTGACTGTTGAGTTGGATTCTGGTGTGTCATGAACCTCGCGGTAAAACCTTGCACGTGAAATTTGAGGGTGTGACAAACAAAGATGCACAACAACGAACATAGCTACTAAACGAACTTAGTCTTTCAACGAAGATAGCTGTTGGGCGAAGATGAGTGCCAAGCGAAGATAAGCCATATTCATTTGCCTCATGTTCGCTTGTAGTGTTGGGTATCTTCACTTATACAGAATCCGGTCTAAGCTATGTTTTCAAGCATTACAGGTCCGATTTAAAGCATGCACCCTATTTCTATGGTGTTATTAGACTAACATATTACTTTGACTTGCCAATCGATTGATTTCATGCATAGAACAAATACTTTCCCAAGTGGCATATTATGAGGATGTCACATCAGTGTACATGTAATTGTTTCCATAAATGGCAAATTTCTCAATTAGACATGTTCCCACATTTATTATGTCGTCAAATGTCACTACAACAAAAAATGGATTTCAAGGACCTTTTGTGTGGGACACTTGTAAAATAGGGTCCTAAAAACTATTTAATAGGACGAATGAACTTTTGGGGTCCTTTATAATATACACTACTAAACCGGTGTCCTAAAAAGTTATTTAATAGGATGGATGATTCTTCGGGGTCCTATTATCATATAACTTAATAAGACACTTAAATGTAGATCCTAATAAAGTAATTTATAAGACATTTAGTTGTTGGTGTCCCATTTTGTGGTAATGTAATACGACACTTGATCAACGGGGGTACTATTTAATATAACTTAATACGACACTTTATAGTTAAGTCATAAATGTTCGATGTGTTATAGGACCCTTCTGGTCGAAGTCATATTAGAACATAACTTAATAGTACACTTGACACATGGATCTTATACCTTTAACCATTATATGACGCTTAATCATTGTGGTGTTATTATAATACACCATAATAGGACGCATGATATTTGAGTCATAAAACATCCGTTTATAGGTTAAGGCTGAACCATTAAGAGTTGGAATGTAGCTGAACCATTAAGCATTGAACTAGGCTGAACCTTAATAAGGCTCTCCTACAATATGGAACAAGAAAGCTAACCATTCAGAGGTCCAACTTAATGATTCAGCATTTAATCAAACAAACACCACCTGATCTTGATATTGTATGTGCCCACTACACGTTTTATAGACAATGCTTATAATCTCTCTCTCTCTCTCTCTCTATATATATATATATATATATTTTAATAGAAAAAGCATAATCTTATTTTTATTTTTAATTTATGTTTATACTTAAATTCTTTATTTTTAATCATATTCAAGTCCACCTCCCGCGTTTTAATTCGTTGGTTCCAAACCAAAAAGTCAAAAAAAAAAAAAACCGCCTCAGGCCTTTTCCCCTATATTTTCAATTTTTCATTTTTCCCGCCTAATCACAAATTTTAATCCTAATTTCATTCCCTAATTGTATCATCCTTCCCTCTCACACTTCTATTCTATCTACCGCTCACTTTCTCTCAAATCTTATTTAATAAAGATTGTAAAGGTTTATACCGATTTAGGCGACCAGAAAAGAGAGCAACTATGATTTATGTAAACACGTTGTTTTTATTTTGGTCAAATAGAGTTCAATCGTAAGTAATTCTGATCCTGTTTTGCTTCCAATTTATCGATCTAAGATGTTAGGACATGTCACTGGTTGGAATTTCAAAGGTTACTTAAAGAGTACCGGAATCACGATCATCAACCGGCTCTAAGAAAGGGCTAACGGTATATAGACAAATAAAATTGGGTGATGAATTTGATGAAACGTAACCTACTATTGTGTTGAAGAATTGTTATTATTTTTCCTTTTGCTATCGTGTGTTGTAAACGAAGGAAAGGGCCATACAAAATTGACTTTTATCCCAATAAATCAAAAGTTAGTTTGTTTCTCTGTTACTTTGGCCGATCTATCACTAAAAGTTGTGTTTTCAATTTTTTTTTTCAGTAGACGATGAAACTGCAGTTAGGACATTATCTTTGGTGGTGGTTTCAGGAGAAGCTACAGTGGCTAACGTGAGGTAAACGACTAATCTGATGACTATAAACAGTGGCGATGGTGAGTGAAACAAAAGTATCTGGTGCGGTTATGAATCGGATGATTTTTGGCATAATTGACTCAGAGAAAATAGAAATGGCCCAAACCCGGTTACAGGCCAAACAAACCTAATCATATTTCTATTGATGGGTTCAAACGGGTTCACCGACCCGAATACACGAGAAGGTATAAACAACGCACATTGAACTCTTTGAACATGATAATATATTTGGGATGATTATACAATATTTATTTATACCATATGTATTGTGACCCGTAGCAATATAGATGCTTTTGATACATTATTTATTTATACTGTATGTGTTGTAATCCATAGCAATATAGATGCATAGAATGTTATGTGGCTACCACTTATGTAGCTCTTAGGAGTTTATGTTAACCATATAACAATGTTATTTAGACGTTTTAACATGAACCATTGTTAGTTTGCAACTGTTTTCACTATTGAATTAGTGTTAAATCCATACTTGAATTTACAATTTACCATTGCTTTATCTGTATGTATTTTCAATCTCCCATTATCTCATTGGCGGTTGGAAAGGTTGATTTAGATTTGCGAAATTATCTAATTAATAATAATCTTTGTTAAGCAGTGTTAAACTTGAAAATTGAATGTGTTTGATTATTTGAAAGTCTGCTTTAAAATAATCTTGAATTTTACTCTCATTTTAACTTTTCAAATGATAGTGAAAGGATATTACTGTCTCAATTAATTTTTTAATAATGTAGATAGTACAATTACTAACACTAATTGTATCAAGGTTAATTTTTTACCATTGTGACTAGAGTTTGATAAATTGTTTTTTATGATAGTTAATCTTTTGTGAAATGATAGTTATTTTTTTTTGTGAAATGTTATTTGCACTATTGTGAGTAGAGTTTGATTAATGTTTGTTGAAAACTAAAATTTAGGTCGGAGATGAAGTTTTCTCAAAAGAATCGTAAACTCTATTGAGAATGTAGCTAGAGGATGGGTGAAGAGCTTGGACCCAAAGAGCTAGCCAGTGGTACAGAGATTGGACCAGAATGGTGTGAGGTACATATGAAAAGTTGGTGAGACCATATGAGTTATTATAACAATTCAAGATTGTATTGGTGCATCCATTGCATGGCTTTGTCCTTTCATCTCGGTATGTATTTGTTAAACTTGTGATATGGATAATTTTAATAATCTAGAACTTAATGCTTATACATGGATGGTTTATTTGTAGTAGTCCGTGAGGATTGAGGGACGCATGTGACTTCGGATTCTATGCTGCTTGTTTCTTTCATTGCATTTAATTTCTTTGTTAAATATTACAAGACTTTATGTTACATAACACTATAACTTATTTATGTTTAGTGTTTTTGTTATAAATATGCTTATTTGAAATAAAATTAAGTTTTATTTCTTTCATTAGTTGATGTTATATACACCATATCGTAAAATTGGCGTGGATGTTTAAAAAATCGTTGTATCATATGACTTGTTAGGACTTTAAAGTTTTATCCTATTAAACTTGTTAGAACATTGTAAAAGTGTGAATATGTTTTTCTTAGAACGCTATATGAGTTGTTCATAGACATATTATGCGACTAAAAAATTGGTTTCATAATCTTATTTTGGATATTAGGACCCTTTTTCTTGGTACTAAGTACCTATATGTTTACATCATATAGGTCCTATAAATTAATTTTTAAGGACACTTGTATGTGTATCAAAAGATTTATAGTAGGTAAGCACATGTTAGAACTATGTTTTTATTAGGAGTTTTTTGGACATATTATGCAACCATAAAATTGGTTTCATAATTTTATTTGAGTAATTAGGACGTCTTTTAAGTTTCGAGACTTATTACGACCCTTTACATGAAACGCTTTTACCGTTGGTTCTATTAAATAAAAGTTCCTATAAAATAACATTTTAAAGACGCTTTTTGTGCGTACTAAAAACCCATTTTTGTTGTAGTGTGTGTTGTGTAATCATCCTAGCATGTTTCTATTAGGTATTTATCAATCAACTTGCATAAACAACCCTAGATCTAACAATAACCTCCCAAAACGGGTCAAAACTCATACACAAACCAAACACCACCTAAACATGTTTCTAACTCATCACAAATCATCTAAACAACATCATATTATCATTCAACTAAAAAAAACACAAAAACCCCAATTTCTAGGTCACCAATACCATCCCATTATCATCCAAGTTCATTGCTTTGAAAAAAAATCACTTTTAATGTTTAGATCTAAATAGGAAATTATTAGGAAGGGTTTTGAATGAGGAAAACGCACTTAAATCAGATCTGGACATTTGGGTTTTATAAACAACATCATTAGAATTGATTAAAAAGGTTTTAGATGGGTTAAACACCTTTGGATCATCACTTGTAATGGTTTTGGAGGTTGTTTATCCTCAACATGGAGTGTTTGGGTGATAAAATATGTTTTCAGATGTTAGTATCCGTATAGGGGTGTTAGGAGGCGGATTAGGGCTTCAAAAGTGGTAAAAATGAAATTAAGGGTGGTATTTGTAGCTAAAACCCGTCAGACTAGCGAACTTAGGCTAAGTTCACTAATAAGTTCGCTGATACTAAGTTCACTAATACTAAGGTGCTGTTTGGTTCACCTCTTAATGGTTCATTAAGAGGGAACCTCTTATTCGGACAGAGGTCAGAGTTGTTAGGTTGACAAAAATGTCACCCTCTTAATGTTTCCATTCAGTCTGCACTATTCAGTATCTCAAGACCTCTGAATGAAAAAAAGACATCTTCTAACCTTCCCTTCTCTTTTCTCTGTACAAACCACAAACCAAAACCCTATCCCTTTCACCTCTCTTCTCCCTCTCTCCACCACCACCTCCGCCGCCCCATCACCTCTGCCACCCCTCCTCCTCCGGCTAATCCTATCTCCTCTTCCCTCTCTTCCCCCTCTCTCTTCTTCTGTCTCTTCACCACCTACCGACCCCCTCCTCCTCCCTCTCTCCTCTTCCATCTCCCCCCGATACCGACGCCCCTCCTGCTCCCTCTCTCCTCTTCCCTCTCTTCCACCCTCTACCGACGCCCTGAACAGGTTTGTTTTTTTTTCGATTAAACAAATTAGTCATATATTTGTTTTTTTTTTTGTTTGTTTTTTTCTAGTAACAGATTATTATGATGTGTTTTAGTTTGATTTGGTTAAGTTTGATTTGGTTATTTTGATGGATTTGTTTATTTTCCTTTGTTTTTTTCTATTAAACAGATTATTTGTCATTTGTGTGATTTATAGTTGTATTTTTTGTCGTACATATTACTTGTGATTATAGTTGTATTTTCCTTGTTTAATCTGTTATTTTACACAAATAATCCGTTTTCGTAATATTAAACAGATTATTTGTTGTTATTTTGATGGATGTGGTTATAGTTGTATTTTTTCTATTTTATTATTAAACAGGTTTTTTATTTCTGAATTTTCTATGTGTATGTTAGATTGTATGTTGTATGTTAGATATTATTAATCGATCTATGTTCCTTATTGGTACATATTACGGGATGTTCAAATGTTGGATAATTGGTTATGAAAAAAGATACATGTGTTTCGCTATGTTGTATGTTGATGTTATTAGTTGTTATATTAGAAATATTGGATAATTGGTATGATTGAGGTGGTTTAAATCCCTAATCTGTAGGAACCAATATCCAAAGAAATGGCGAAAAGGATTAGGATTAATTGGAAGCAAGAAAGTGTTGAAAAAACTTGTCTTGAAGCATGTGTTCATGAAGTAACCGTTAATGGGCGTAAAGGAAGCAGTCTTAAACAAGCGTTATGGAAAACTGTAGCTGAGAAATTGAAAACGCAACACAATTTCATAGTGGAAACAACGTCAAATGAAGAATCACTATGATTTTCTAATCAGTTGCTTTCAAATGATTCAAATTAAAATTGTATGCAGAGTTGTGTTATTTGTATTTGGATTTCGTATGTTGTGTTATTTTGAATTTGGATTTTCACATGTTTCCATGGAATTTTTAAAGGATTTATGTGTAATTTGGATTTTCTATGACGTTTTGTATTTTCCTTTTACAATTTTTCATCAATCTGTACACTATTCAGAGCTCTTGCCAAATAGATACATTTCATTCAGCACATAATAGTTCAGAGGGGTAAAATAGTAATTCTGCACAGTCATTCAGAGATACAACCAAACAGCTCTTAATGGTTGCACTTACTACTTCAGAGCCTCTTACCCATCCATACCTCTTACTTGTTCAGCACTTACTGGTTCAGCACTTGCCAAACAGCCCTAAGTTCACTAATATGTTCACCTATACTAAGTTCACTAAAAATTCACTTACCTAAGTACACTAACCTAAGTTCACTTATACATATGTTCTTCTAATACATGTTTAACTCTCTAGCTTCGTTTATCTAGTGTCAATCACAAACCCGTTAACACGTATTCACACGTAAAACACCTATTATCATATCAAGTCACGTAAACACGTATTTGCAAGTTATAGCGAATCATAAGGCATCCGATTTATAACTAGTTATCTTTATGTTCATAAAGGAATTGTAACAAAAGATATATGGGTGCATTTAATGTGTAGGGTTGGCACTCACTTGGGTTGTTAGAAACTTGGGCTGCTAGGAGTAGGGCTGTCCAAAAAGCTCGTGGCTCGGAACTCGCTCGAAGCTCGCTCGGATTTAGCTCGAAAAAAGCTCACTCGATATGGCTCGGTTGGAAACTGAGCCGAGCCGGCTCGGATCGGTTAGAAAGTGAGCCTAGCTCGGCTCGGTTAGTAACGAGCCGAGCTGGCTCGGTTTGGCTCGAATAATTCTAATTTTAATATATATTTTTATATACATATAATATATTACCAAAAATGTAAAACAAGATGGAGAATATGCTACAAATTTAATATTTGGTAACAATGGCATGGAGATTCTTTGTTTGGGATTGTAGTTAAGCTAATCATGTTATCTATACTATATTATAATGCATGAGCCAAGGACTTCTTAATATTAAGTAATACAATCAAACTTGCTCATAGTTCAACATTTGATGCATATATATTTAAATTTTAGGGGTAAATAGTCTTTTAGGAGTTAAAGGATTTATAGGAGGGGTAGGTTGAGAACAGTTCCTCTTCCCTTTAATTCGCCCCAGCCTACATTATTCTCCTATTTTCTCTGTATCGTCCTTCCTATCTTTATCTCTCTCTCTCTCTTTGCGCTCCTGAGCTCTATCTCTAGGGCTCCATTTAATGAGTACGAAGATTGTGACTCGGAATCAGATTTATAGATTACGACAACAACAAATTGGGTTGTACCCACTTCAAACCAAGGTACAAACTTATAGATTTCAAGTCAATTTCACCAAAAACGGAGGAGGAAGCAAATTTCCTTTTTTGTTTTTGATGACCGACTTGAAAACTGTGGAGAGACATGAGATATTGAATTAAAATACATTTAAATTCAATTTGGATGGCTGCATGTTAACTAATTTTGTTGAATCTCCGTTTGTTGGTTAAATCTTTATTAGCTTTGTTATATTATGTTAATCATATATCATATTTCAGGTATGGAATTATCCTCAATGAAGGAGTAGGATGCAATGAAGTAGTTTCAGGTGAGACCGCAAGTTTTACGTTCATATCTTTGCATTCTGAGAGTAACTATGAAGAAAAGGTGCCAAATTGATTCAATTTGTTTACCTAATAAATATAAATTCAAAGCTTTTATGAACAAATTATTGTAAAGGTCAATTTAGTTGCTCAATTTTAGGTTCAACAGGAGGCTTCGAGGACATTATTCTTTTAATTTGATACTAGAAGTCAAACTGTTCATGGTGTTTAGTTCTAATCTATAACATGTTATTGTAGGTGCTACTCAAAATTCAATCCAAGTTTTTGGTGCGAACAACATCTTGTTTTTGGGATTATAATCCTTTTACTAAGAGTTTATGATTTATATTTATAATTCTAGGTTTTTGTTCATGTTTGATTGAATATTTATTGTTAGATTGATTCATATCGAACAGATCAACTATGCATTTCGATTACGCGCATTACATGCTTACAAGAACAACAAAGGTAAGGAAAATCCATTGCGAGCTCACGTCTCGAGAAGCGTACAAGAAGCTTCTGGTGGATAGTTTCAACATGAACAGGATGAGGATTCTTGCGGTCAGGAACAAACTTCCTACACCGACATATATGATTTCAAGCCTTTGATAATATGAAAAAGGTGACCTTTTAGGTTTTTTTTTTATTTTTTTTGTGCTCCTATTAAGGGGTGTCAATAACGCATGTTTGTGGATGCAAGAATTAACGATTGAGAAGTTTATAACGCACCAACAGATACCTGATTTTGGACTCAATATTGAATTGTATGTACTTCCTTGTTTCTTCATCTACTTCAGGAAAATTTTACGAGGTAATACTTTATTTATGCCCATGAGATAGTTTAATTTGTGCTTTTTTTTAAGGAAAAAAAAACAGTTTTTTAGTATTTGGTAAAAAAAAACAACTTTAGGCAACTAAATGAATTAGTCATTGAAAAAAAAGGGTAAAATACGCATCTAAGTAACTGGGTTTTTTTTTTAACGGCATCTCGCGCAGGGCTATACATGAGCATAGTCCGGCCGACGTGGGATTCGAACCGGGCACTCCAGGGTAGGAAACAGGCTAAGCCTGAAAACCTCTCACCTCACCTGCAGCCAGTGGGAATCGAACCTGGCTCTCCAAGGAGAAACCAAGTTCTTTCCACCACTAGACCACAGGGTCATTGGCAAGTAACTGGGTTTTAAAGGTTACTTTTTTGTATAACTATTGCACAGGTGGCAATATGGGTCGGTGATGCTGGTTGGGTAACAAGTCAAAAAGTATTGGCTTAAAACTGGTCAGGTGGGGCTGTGTTTTTTTGTTCCATAACAGTTTTGTTCATATTTATTTAATTTTTAATAAATATCTAATTTGAGAAATATAATCAACTATACACTATGGTGTATGGGTGACTTTTGATTGGGGTAGAGCAGTTTGACCAGCTTTAAGTTATTTTCTTACAAGTTGACCATTAAGAGTAGAGCGATTTAGGTTTCAGATAGCTACCTTGAGATACATTTATTCTGGTCTGGAAAAGGTACATGTTGTATATCTTATCTTTTGACATTTGGACCCCATTGGTAACTAACTTTTAGTACCCATGTTTGTAGTACTATAGTAGAGCGAAAGCCAACAACTCATATGTGATATTTTGAGAACAATTCCTGAAGCTACATCTGTGGATCCTAATGTCGTATGCACTTTTATAGGGGGCGCGACTGTTTTTGTTTGGGCTTTTAATTTCAAATTGGCCCTCCCCCTTCTTATTCTAATGAAAGCCATCGTTAAAAAAGTGCTCATATAGCTTCAAGGTGAATATCATGAGACCATTCATAATGCTAACCTCAAGTTTACTATAAATGTAGTGAGATATTTGACTTAGAAGCCTCATTAGCGTATCAACACCTCATCTAGCTATTAGTCATTTAGATGTCAATAAGATTAATTTAAGTACATGTATTCAGTAACAATTTTACTTTCTTTCATTAATTGGTAAATAGGTGAACTTTGGTTATAATTTATAAATATTACATGTAACAACTAACACTTTTAATTTTGTTACAGTTATTTTAAAACCACAATTGTCCTGTTCACTTTTTCTGGTTGTTATTGCTTGCACCAATTGCTTATCTTAGGTACTCTTTTTTGTATCCTCATAGACAGAGAACAAATATTGATTTTGAACTGACCCGTTCGTAGGCAAAATTCGTTGTTTTCGCCATTGTTGATGTCAGTCACTTCATTCATATTCGTGTCGTCACTTCTATTTCTGTTGAAATGAGATGCTTACTATTCTATTTGCAGCTGGATGTGACATCAGCGCGCTCTTGTGACTGATAGTGATTTCGGGAGTCCAAAATTAACGGTTGAACTTACTAAAGAAATAAAGCTTTAATGCAAAACAACCAGACATAGATTAGCGAACAGAGGTATGTTTAAATTCAAGTTACAAATTTTACTACTGAGCATGTGTTTCATTATGTATTAAATTATATTAACTCACAGCTAGATGCATTGAGGTGTCTTTAGTTGAAATTTATGATATTTTTTTTGTAAGAGTTGCAAAAGGCATGAAAAGATATGAAACGTTTATACAACTGCTTGGGCCTATTTCATTTGTTTTTCCTTTATTTTTATCCAGGCTTCTTTTTTTCTTTACTGAAAGGTAAGGTTAAGGAAACTGTTGCTCTGAGTGACAAGGGATAAACCTTTAAATTTTATGAATTCTCATAATGTACACAACATGAGTTTATCTTGGTCATATATATTTCTACATGTATTCCGGTACAGCGCGTCGTGCTGCACTCAAGGCGATTTGGCTGGGCCTTGCCTCGTCCGGGCATATGCCTTGAATTACATAGGTTAATTGTTAATTATCTGTTGTATTTTTATCAAGTCATCGTTCAATTTTATATTGTGTTCTTACAAAAAGATTTGCACATATGCGGCTTTAAACGTGACTTGTGTTTTATTTGGAAGGTAAGTGGCTAATTGATCCAAAGCTTCTGTCTGTCGGCCTAAAGATCGAAGAAGGTGCACATACTAAATTCTATGGTGTCATGTAAGTTCGATTACGTTTATGAAATTCCATTCTAATTTTGTAATTACTTTGTAAAATGGATCTCATTTCTTGTTAACTAAAGACGTCACAATTTCAACCTATCTATGGGTAAACTGGATTGAAGGTGGCAAAAAGTGGCTTGTGAGTTTGTCACGACCCACTTTTTGACCCGTTGCTCAACCACTTGCTTTACCATCATATGTTTTGTGCTGTATATTTATGACACGATGACAAGGTTGAGGCTCATCTACAAATGCTTGCGTATGTAATGGTTAATGAATAAAGTTAATAATATTAAAGGTTGATTTACATTAGTTGGATCGCAGGTCTGAAAGAAACATAGCTACTGTTTTGGTACTTGTTACTGTAAGTTAAAACACACATTGGTACTGTGAAATTCAACATTTATAAATTCATTTAAGCTTAAAGTGTCTTATGGTTGGACATGTCGGGAGTTTATGAAAACTTCATAAACTGTTCTAACCCATACTCCAAAAACGAAAAATGCCAAAAACATGCTACTGTGAGAGCATGAAGGGTACTGGCAAGTGCGAAGCTTTTTGAGGGCCCGAGGCGGCCCCCATCGTTTTTGGCGCAATGGTGGAATTTTGCGATTTTCGTAGGTAAATTGAGTCTAGGTTGAGTTCGGCCCCACTGATTTGATCTTCCGGGCCACTACCGATCTATCGAAAAAAATTGAGTCCGGCCCCCACCGATTCGAGAACCAAGCTTCGCCACTGGGGTACTGGCTTTTCAATTATTCATGTTCATGTATATAGGCTTTGGAAATTTTAATATTGGTTATTAACCAAAATAATATGTTTAATTACTTAATTCATCTTAATCTAAATACCAAATAGTTTCCTTTAAATACAAAGGAGGATTTATACTGCCTTTTAGAGACTATTCATTGATAATAGTAAAAAACAAATGAGTTTTAGCTAACTAAAATCCCACGTTTTATACTTATGAGCCAATTTAAAAGCAAGTTTTAGCTAATTGAAATCTCATATCTTTTAAAATGTTGATTGTAAATTAATTAAGTGTAGTTATACAAGTTGTTACCAGATGCTAACCTAAACCACTATAAAATATCCAAGATCAGGGATACTCATTAAAAGATGCATTGAGATCAAAACAGGACATCAACAATTACGGTTACATAAATACATGAAATACGCTAAGCAATATTGATAATCAATGACGTGTGTTATTTTGGGTGCAATGATTCCATAACCCAATGCTACTTGTAGAAGTGCAATAGCACTTTATAATGATCCCCAATGGAGGCATATGATATAAAAACCGTAAGATTTCTCTTGTAAATAAGACAGAGACGTACGGAAAAAGTACGCTAAATTATTTCTTTGGTATTTAACCCGTTGGTTGAAAAAACGAACACTCAGGTAAAAAAAGTCAATCCTATTTTTTTTACTAAATCAATCAAGTTTGACCACACCCTTGCTCAGTTTGGTTTAGTTTAGTTCAGTTGACGAACAATCATATCTACACCTCATAGACTTAAATCTAAATAATTAAAAACAAATATCTACACATTGTAGACTTAAATCTAAATAACAAAAATTCATGTAGTATTAGCAAACAGCATGTTTTTTACACATTGTTAACACATCGTGGTTGATGCGCTAATGACTTGAGCATCAGTGATTATATGTACTTCAAGTTTACCGTGCATAAATGGTTAAAAACATAAATGGCATCACAACCAAATGATTCTGCAACGGGCATGTAATTCTCACTAACATAAGTTATATGCAATATATCACGAGATAATTGATTGACAAACAAATCATGAGTAACCCATTATAAATTGTTGCCGCCGCAGCATCGCGCGGGTTTCCTACTAGTTTAAATAAACTTAATACTACTTTTGATCCAAGTACTCAAGTTAATTCGTATGTTGATGAACTTATACTGTATTCATTAAAAATTTGAGACTTATTTTGTACTTGCTTGAACTTGATTTTAACATGCAATGTATAAGCTTGAACTTATTTTAATTGTGTTATTTTTAACTACTAGTATAGTGCCCGCGCGATGCGGCGGGGGGCTACGCTTTATATTGCGGTCATTTTTTTTATAGTTTTCCTATATGTATAATATTTATTGTATCATCAATGTGGTGTATATACGTCATAAGTGTTGAAGTGTCTAGTAACTAATATGTTTAACATTTAAATTATCAAGTATCTCAAAAAACCATTGATCAAGTAACTAATAATATAATATAAGACACGAATAAGAAAAAATAAGTCTTAAACATAATAATTGAAAACTAAAATATCAAGTGTGAACTACTTGCGTCATGATAAGATCAATTTAGTCATATGCATTATACATTTGAATGATATCATCTATAACAATTGGCGTAAAGCCAATTGTTATGAAAAACTGCATACAACATAATATTTCGACAACTATGATCCTTAATTATCTCTCTCTTCTTTTCCTTCGTTCAATAACTCGGGAAACACAACTGTCAACTGAGTATTTGATGTTGATGTTCTAGGACCACGATCTGTTCACCCAAAATATTGGGAATTCCATTCACATCATTAGTAATTTTTCGGAGGTAGCTTTGAATGAACCTTATCCGCTACCACATGCCATTATCACTTAAACCTCAGTTAGATAAAACCATTTCTAAAAGGTATAGTAACTCTAAGCTGGTTATTATTAGGAGAAATTTTCCCATTTGGAACATTATCAATAACTTGAGCACCTTGACCCTATCCAAATTTCAACAATAAAAAACAAACTAATGCATTAAAAGAAAAACAAAATAAAACAACCAAATGGGATATAAAGTGGTCATACCTTGAGTGTTTGTAATTATGGATCAGAACCACCTATGGAAGTAAGCCCACCACTTGTTGTAGCAGTTACCTTATTCGGTCAATAATTTCTTTTCAAGCTTTCTGAAACTTTTTCAGGGTTATTAGTTAGTGGTGCCTTGAATATGTTAAATGCACCAATTAACACAATGATCCAAAACAACACACAAAACTATCTTATCATGACTCGAATGTATAAAAAAATGTGTAATTAGTAAAATGCGACAATTGAAAACCATAAAATAACAAAAACTAACCTTAGAAGCTTCAATCTTTAAGGTTATATTTGAATCGATGCCTAATTTTTTTAGCAAATGAAATAGGTGTGTATTACTATTATATTTATAGGATAAACTCTAGTAATGCACTATAGGGTTTAAATTTTAAAAACTGTTTCCCGCTTGGTTAACTATAGGATCTTTTTTACTCTTTAAATTAGGAAGTTTTGTTGCTATTTGACTGAAGTGTAAAAAAATGTTTAATCAAGTTTCAATTTTTTTTGACAGTGTTTTTATCTTTTATTTTGTTAAATTTGTTAAAAGGACCCTTTAAATTAGGTAGTTTTGTTATCACATGGATAGCTTCTAGAATCCATTTTTTACTTTGAATTTGAATTATTTTATCACATGAATTGTTTGTTCATCGTAAACCCATTTTTTCACTTTGAATTTGATTTAATTGTATCACACGATTTTTCATTCACATTGATATCAACATAATATAAAATTACATGGTTTATCATGGACCCATTACACCAATAATTATGATAATAGGAAACAATTATGTATAAATGTTTATATAATATGTTTGACATTAACTTTAATATCCGTACATTAAGTCAATTGCTAGAAAGGTATTTATAAAATTGTACATTTTGAAAATTTTATTCGGATCATCTCATTTTTTCACCACCTTCATTGTGATTAAATTAATTTCAATTGGTAGAAAGGTATTTTATAGGCAAAATCACTTGAACATTACTTGCTTATACATTTCAATCCACATATCAATATTGAACAAGACAAATATCGAAACGTAGACAAAAATGAGAAGGTCGTCACGGTATTTTCAAATGTTTTTAAAATATAATAGTTTAAAAGTTATGATACGATTAAATAAAAGAATTCATACTTTGTAAGGGGAGGGAGAAAAGTGTACCTACTAACTAAAAGTGAGGGATTAAAGTGTAACTAAAATGAGGCACTAAAGTGTAAAAATGTTTGAATGACAACTTTACCCTCATTTTAGGGTTGTAAATAAAAAATTAGTTCTTAACTTTTGGGTATCTTAAAAATACCCCTCTCTCAAAAAGACATATTTGCCCCTAAATTTTTTTTATTATGTGCATTAAGTGTTGTACTTTAAGCATTTATATTTGTATTACTTAAGTTTTAAGAAGTCCCTGGCTCATGCATTATAATATAGTATAGATTGAATAATAGTTTAAATTATTAAATTTTGAAAGCCAATTTTCTTTTTTCTTTTTATATTCGAGCCAAACCAAGCCGAGCCGAGTCGGCTCGGTTTAAAACCAAGCCGAGCTCGAGCTTTGATTTTCAGCTCGGTTTATAACCAAGCCGAGCGCGAGCTTGGCCTGGCTCGGCTCGGTTCGGCTCATGAACAGCCCTAGCTAGGAGTATGTTAATGCTATTTGAGTTAGCTGGATGATGTGCACAAGCCCACCCTACTTGGGTGTGTCTCCAGAATGTCCAATGCATAAACCCTTTTTTTTGGAAGATCATTTTTTTCGAGAGAGATTGCAAAAACCCTAATCATGGCTTATATATTTAAAGGGGTAATCCAACTTGGTCAACAAAGATTTACCAAGTATATTTAGACCGTTATCGCAATCACATAGACCCAATAACAACATTTAATAAATTTCATTAGACTTGGGTTCACTTTTTATTAAAAGATATAATAAATTTATAATAACGATACTCTAGTTATTCATAGGAAATGTAATAGTAAATAAAATAACATATAAAACTACAAATTTATATGTACCGAACATGATTCACACATGTCTTTGACGAGTACTTCTTCAAGTGTTCTTCTGGTATCCTTGATTCGTATATGCCTCCATGTTAAGTCTTCTACCTTTTTACAGCATAAGTAAACATACTAGGTTGTCAATTTGGCTGAGGCACGTGTTTGACAAACTTCCCTAAAAACAGATTCCGTGCCTCCTCCAAGACAAACGCCATTTGTCTCCCAATCAGGACAACTAGAACAATACGTGTACTTTAAAACTAATTCCATTTTTAAACTATTTCAATTCCTATAGTATTAAGTTGTTGGAAATAGAAATAGTTTAAAAATAGAAGATGAATCCTTAGGAGGCCTCGGGGACCTTCATGATAAATTTTTTTAAAAATAGAAAATGCAAGTGTTAAACTACTCATAAACTAAGACACCTTGCATATTCTTCTTCTATTTCTAAGCCATTTCTATTTTTAACCATCTCTATTTCTATAAATAGTTTAAATCAAGAAGATGCAAGTTTTAAAGTATTTAGCATATGCCAATCCAATAATCCAAATAAAATGATAAACTAACGGCCCCAAGATAAATGCGCAAGGCCAAAAGTTTATTGTTGAAAACACGGAATGTATTTTGTAAACTCGACTTTTGGTTTGTCTTTTCCGCCGAGTATCGTCGTAGCCTACGACGGAATCGACCATGCTCTCGGACCTTTCATGCCCTTTTGAAACCTTGGATGGCCTTGACCCCGACGACATCCAAGCGACTGCTTACGAGATATTCTTCAGTCATGCAGGTCGTCCCCAGGCTTTGGAGGTCGTAACGCCATTCAGTTTTATTCATCAGATGGAGAGAACGACTCCAAAACCAGCCGTTTCAAAAGGGCGGTTGGGTTAAAGATGCTTAAACGATCTGTTTCTTCTCGTAGAAACAACTCTAATATTATAATTGTGTTGGAATCTCTGGGAGAAGGCCTAGGCGCCCGTTGACATCTGCAGAGATCATGAGAGAGCAGATGAAGGTGTCCGAGGCTAGTGATAACAGACTTCGTAAGACCCTCATGAGAACCCTCGTCGGCCAAGTAATTATCAATTCACACATGCGTAATAATAATAATATTATTACATAATAAATATCTCCATAATAATATCAAGTAACAAATACCATAAACAATCATGCATGTCTTATTATTTTGAATTAATGTCGTTTTTTGATTTAATTTACTAGATGGGTAGACGTGCAGAGACGATAATCCTTCCGCTAGAGCTCATTCGACATCTAAAGCCATCTGATTTCGACGATTCAAACGAGTATCACATCTGGCAAAAGCGTCAACTCAAGGTCCTTGAAGCAGGGCTCATCGTTCACCCTATAAAACCCATTAGATAGAACCAACAACTTGGCTATGTGTCTTAGAGATATTATCAATAGTAGCCATGAAAAAGCCCATTGACATTGGGAAAGCCTCAGAGACTATGAGGACGTTATGTAATTGTGCTGTTTCATTGGCATGGGAGAAGTGCAGATGGCTCCCTGCAGATGTGTGCCATTGGGCCGATGGCTTCCCTTCAATGTTAATCTCTATGTTTCTCTTCTTTGCTTGTGTTCGACTTGAAAGAACAGACGTGTGTTCTTGATGAAGTTGATGAGTTGTTAGAGTTGATGAAAAAGACATGGACCACATTGGGTTTAATAAACCTATGCATGATTTATGTTTCGCTTGGGTGGTTTTCCAACAGTATGTTATGACTGGACAAGGGAGAGCGATTTGCTTAGTGCCTCGCTCACTATGCTCACTGAAGTTGCTAATGAATCCAAGAAAGTTGACAAAGATCATGTCTATGTTAAGATGTTGTCGTCTGTGTTGACGTCATGACCATGTGGTGTGAGAAAGGGTTGATGGATTACCATGGATGTTTTACAGTGGAGGCTATGGAGCATATTCTTCCGTTGGTCTTCTCTGCCACTAGGATTTTGGAAGAAGATGTACCCGGGTATGCTATAGACAGAGGTGATGCATCTACAGGAAATAAGGTTGATCAATACACCAGATCATCTTTACGGAATGCTTTCTCCAAGGTAACATCATGATTGAATTTAGATCCAACTGTTATTTCATTTCATTTCATTTCATATAACTATTTTTATGCAGATGGTGGAGAATGGAATCCATGTGATAAGTAGGAAAATGTCGTTCCAACAAGGTATGCGAAACACTTGTTCGATTAGCACAAGAAACAGAGGAATTAGCAGTTAAGGAAAAGAAAAGTTTTAGCATGGTGCTGAAAAAATGGCACCCGATATCAGCTGGAGTTGCTGCAGCGGCGACTCTGCATTCATGTTAGGAGCCTTGTTGAAGGAATTCTTGACATGCAACTCTGATATTACCAATGAGATGCTTACAGTCTTGCAAAGGGCGGATAAGCTTGAAAAGGTTTTGGTTAACATTGTGGTCGAGGACTCTGTTGAATGCGAGGATGGGGCAAGGCGGTTGTTAGGGAAATGGTTCTTTATGATGTTGATTCTATCATAGTTAAGTTTTTGGGACAATCGGTTAGTGGGCGGCTAAAAAGAATCAAGGTTGTTCTTCATAGAGCTAAAGAAACCGAAGTAAGTATGTATGTTTTCAAACAAAGTTCAATTCATTTGTAGTACTATACTAACAAGGATATGATGTTTTATAGACATGGAATCCCAAGTCGAAAACAGAACCTTACTCGCAATCAGCTGTAGAGCAATGAAAGCAAGCTAGAGAGGTTGTGGTTTCTTTTTTTGATATTCCCAATTGCTATTGCCGAAAATTTGGTTCATGAATTTACGGATGGGATTGAGGAAATATTAAGGGATTATGCTGCTTTCGTTGGGTCGTGTGGTTCAAAACAAAACTATATTCCTACACTCCCCCCGCTAACAAGATGTAGCCGAGACTCAAGGTTGATCAAACTTTGGAAGAAGGCACTCCTTGCACAGTAGCAAGTTTGGCCCCATATCATCTAGGATTAGGATTGGGATTGGGAGTCGGGTTGGAGGAAGATGGCAACAATACACGACCTTCAACTAGTCGTGGAACACAACGCCTCTATATCCGCCTCAACACTTTACACTATATAATTTCCCAGCTCGCTCTACTTGACAAGTGTTTCTCACATTCCTTCAAAAATCTTCCTTCACACAAAAACCAACGCATGCTCACTTTGAGTATACTCGATCTGCGATATTGGGCATCGCTCAACATGTGTCTGAGGTTGCAGCCTACGACTCATATTCCTTGATTCCAACTCAGTTATGTATGGAAGCTTGTATGAAGGTAATGTGGTGAATGCCCGAATTAGCCCAGCTCTCAGAGTTCTTAAGCAGAACTGACTCTGTTATGCGCTATTGTCACGGAGCGTGCTCAAGCTTTGGCGGTAAAAAGAGGTGATGAGGGCCTCTTTTGAAGCCTTCCTTATGGTTCTTATTGCAGGAGGAAGCGCCAGATGTTTCACCCGGGCCGATCATGAGATGATTGAAGAGGATATGAAGCATCTAAAGCGGGTTTTTGGAGAAGGGGTGATGGCGGGGGATGTGGTGGAAAAGGAGGCTGAGACGGTTGAAGGAGTAGTTAATTTGATGGGGAAGACAACAGAGCAGTTGGTGGACGACTTTACTAAATTGACGTGTGAAACTAGTGGCGTGGCAATGGGACAGACGCTGCCTATGCCTCCCACAACCGGTAAGTGGAGTAGTAGTGACCCGAACACTATATTGCGTGTATTGTGCCATAGGAAAGATCGTGTCGCAAACTCATTCTTGAAAAACAACTTTTCATCTAGCTAAGCGAGCCTGAACACGACATACCATGTCTATACTAAACTTTGGTCTTTTATTCTTTGTAGCTGATTAATATTTGTGCAATATTTTTGTAATCAACAATAGAATCACATGAAGTCATTGTACATCCGCATATATTGTAGTATTATCGACTTGAGTTTATTGCTAGTATCATATTCACACAAGAGTTTTCGGCCGTCTACATATTTCATGTAAGAGCCTGCATATCAAACACTGGCCACTTCTTTAGGCAACTAGTTACAGTACAATCATGCATATCCAAAATATAGTGGTAACATAAAGGAGTATTATGATGCATTGAACAAGATTATGCATTGAAGTGTTTCATGAAAGGATTGAAAGAAGACATTCAAATTAAGGTGAGAACGTTTAATCCTGCAACGCTTTATCATGCCTATTGTTTAGCAAAATTAGAAGACTTTGTTCTAGATGGAAGCGAAAAAATTGGTTCATGATGACACTAATCTCATTGCTGCTGAATTTATAGATCTTGTGTTGGACAAAAAATGTGCATGTCACAGCAAAGGGAAAAATGTTACCTACAGATCTGAACTAACAACTAAAGTCGGTAGTGAATAAAGTAGATATGGTGAATGAAGGGTATTTCATATTTGTGACAGAACTATGATCCTTGCACAAAACAAACAGTCCATTTCCATGTTCCAGTGTAAAAATAAAGAGTAAAATGGTGGCTAGTTAAGTGGAAATGGAAATATGGTGCTTAGTATCCCATTTTAGTGTTGTTCTGAGTCACTGGGTTAACCGTCATCAATATTCATTATACTTTTACTATAATAAACATCTTGAAACATCTTTGGATGCTTAGAAGTAGGATGCTTTTTTCTGTTCATTAGAGATTCTGCTTCTATGGCGTCGCCTAGTTTGCATTATATGATGTTTACCCAAAAATTTGCAGGGATGGTCAAGTAAACGAGCCAGACTGAGTCGATAAATCAATGATGAATGCCAATAAACCAGTTATACATGAATCTCGAAATCTACATCTCTATGTTCAACACTATATAAACTGTAACTAGATATCCAATTATACACAACTGAGTCCATACCGCCATCGCTTCTATTATGTTTATCCATTCTAATACTTCATGTGTTTTAAGACACTTTAGCTCTATGCATTATCATGAAACCCTTTCTTAGTAAATCCCCCAACATGTTCACTTAACTTAGCCAACTGAGCCAGCCTCCTCTTTGATGACTCAGAGACTTCCGCTGGCTTTGAGTTTTCGGCCAACTCCTCTAGCTCATCGTCAACTCTCTCGACACTCTTGCTTGACGGGCTTTCTTCACTCGAGGCTTGTAAAATTTGTTTCAAGGACTCTACAACTTGACTCATTTTAGGTCGGTCTTTTGCACTCTTTAGCAAACAACTATCTGCCAGCTTTGCAATCTTCCTTGCATCAGTAAGTGTGTACTGGGATTCAAGTCTTGGGTCTAAAATAAATCCGAATTTTTTACTGTCGATTGGATGTCGCCTTACCCAATCTAGCAACATTTGGTCTTCTTTAGGTCGGGTTCTTTCTAGTGATCGTCTACCTGTTAAGATCTCATACAAAACAATACCAAAGCTCCACACGTCGCTCTTTGCTGTAAGATGGCCTGTCTCGATATAGTCTGGAGCTGCATAACCGTTTGTACCCTAACCTAGAAACATAATATCAAAGATACAAATTTAGCGATGGGAGGGTGTTTGGATGCACGTTTGGAAGCGAATACGTGACATTAAATAATAAGAGTGCAGATCATCAGTTCACTATCAGTGTCATTGAAATAAGATGTAGCAATCGTGTTTAAAACATAAAAGAAGCGTAGTTCCACTCACCGCGGTTGAGACATGTGTGTTACCCCTGTGGGTCCCTCTCTAGCAAGCCCGAAATCTGATAGCTTCGGGTTGAAATCTTCATCCAGTAGAATATTTGATGTCTTAAAAATCTCGAAATATGACCTGAAACCATATACAAATACCAAAAAAGTGTAGTTTAGTACTAAGCCTGGCAAAAACGCCCGGGTCAACAAAACGGGGCATTTTAAAAAGTATCAATTGAGTTCAAGTCAAAACAGGTTTATACCAAAATGGGCTCGTGGTTGA
>JAUTDX010003637.1:0-29839 GCA_030844895.1 Ambrosia x helenae | reverse complement strand
TAGTCCGGTAATTCCCCGAATTACCATTTCATGCAGTTATTAACCTATAACTGTGCAACGTATATTCATCCTAACTAACCTTAGTTAATCAGAATGCAAGAAAAGTAACTAGAGTCTAGTTAAAGTGATAACCTGAAATTACGGGGTATCAAAGTGCGTTTTCTTCTCCTTAGATATGTGAAGGAAAACCCAAAGAGAAAATTGAAATAGAGGTCGTGCCTCCAAAATTATGTGAATTCCTAAAAAAAATTGTAAAGGAAAGTTCTTTTGTTCATATAAATAAACGGAGATGTAAAGCCTGCAGAATGTATTAATGTAAATGTTATTACTGACTCGTGTTGGTAAATTCTTTGTAATAGTTATTAGTGACTTGTATAGACATATTCTTTGTGGTTGCTATAGTTGTTAGTGACTCATGTTGGTATACTCTTTATAATCGTTTGAGGTGTTTCGTTGCAATCGAATAAGTTTTGACACGTTTCATTTTAATGTGCTATTTTTGCCTAGTTCAATTTGAATCGTTTTAATTCAATAATATGACCCACCTAGCAAGTTTCATTGTAATTCAAAGAATTTTCACCCGTTTCATTCTAATGCACTATTTTTTTACCTGGTTTGACGTGTTTCATTTAATACAATAATAATTATGACCGTTGGTGAGTTTCATTGTAAATCAAGGAATCATGACATATTTCATTTTATTGAACCATATCATTCAAAATCATATCCATCTAATGGAAATTGTCTAGAAGATGTACTATAACAATGTATGAAGTTCAAATTTGCATCAATATCTTAGATAAGATGTGTTTTAAAATTCATTGCGGATCCTTAGCCATGCTCACAGTGGATTTCTCTAATACTTTCAGTCTTGTTGACCGCACGGCACTCCTGCGTGAGGTTAACTGCCGGTGCCCAGGCATTTACTCATGGGTGAAGTTCCTTTACGCACAACCAGCTAGGCTATATGTTGGTAACGCTGCATTGGGCTACCACTGGAGTTCAGCAGGGGATCCTTTGGGACCACTCCGCTTTGCCCTAGCCTTGCACCCTTAGTCTCCAAGTGCAAGAAAACTGCAAACTTCCCTTTCACGCTTGGTATCTGATGACGGGACAATTATGGGGGATACAACAGAGGTCGCTAAAGCAATTGACATAATCAGGTCAGAGGGTCCATCACTGGGTCTAAACTTAATATTAAGAAAACTGAGGTTTTTTGGCCGTCATGCAACGGGGCGAAGTTTAAAGAAGGGCTTTTCCCATGTGAGATTGGGAGGTCGGAGAAAGGGGTGAAACTCCTTGGGGAGCCGTCAGTCGAGATGTAGGGTTTATTAGTGAGTTGGCCGTGAGGAGAGCTTTGGGTGCCGTTGACCTTATGGGATGCCTTCCTTGCCTAAGGGATCCCTAAAGCGAGCTCCTCTTGCTTCGGTCTTGCATGGGGGTAGCTAAGTTGTTGTTTGGTCTGCGGACGTGCCAACCTTCCATGATGGAGGAAGCGATATCTCGGTTTTATAATGGGCTCCGGAAGCTATTGAAGATATTATTGTGTGTGGGGGGCCCTTTTTGGCGACTTCCAATGGCGGATGGCATCACTTCCGATGCACCTAGGAGGCCTGGGGCTTCTTTCAGCTCGAGATGTTGCCGTATATGCTTTTGTGGCTTCTAGAGCCCAATCTTGGAAGTTGAAGGACCACATCCTGCGAGACAGTGGGGTCGTGGATCTTGACCCAGATTACGTACAAGCTTTGGAATATATGCGCGAGTCTCTCCCAGCTTTTGATCTTGGCGGTTTCACTAATAAGGACACCGCCCACCAAAGACCCAGAAAACCTTGGCGAATGCCCTTTTTATTGCACAGAACATGGGGAATGATTTTGGTTTGTCTCCTAGCTAGAAAGCAGTGGTGGAATGCTTGCAAGGACCCCACGCCCAGGACTTCCTGACTGTCATTCCTATTGAAGGTTGGGGCAACGGATGTCAGCAGTTGAATATAGGACGATTTTTAAATACCGCCTAATGATTCCTATGTTCCCAGACGATGAAACTTGCCCAGTTTGTCGGAAGGCTTGTTTGGGACCAATATGTGGAACACCGCAGTCCATTGCAAAGAGTTGCCAGGTTTCAAGTATCGCCATGACTTTGTTCGGGATGCTTGTGGGATATACTTAGGCAGGCAGGGATATCGGCGAAAAAGGAGGCACCAGTTAATTTCCTAACGGACCCGACAGAGGGGAGATCTACTCTCCGCCCAGCAGATGTTCTTGTGTTTGGATGGGTGGCGGGAAACACGCTTGTGTGGACCTTACAGGGGTATCCCCGCTCGTCGGTTTTTCATGATACTGGGTTTGTGACCGGGCAGGCGATGCGGAAGGCCGAGTCCAAGAAGATTGAGAAGCATGCCAAAGCTTTTGAGGATAATCAACATGTTTTTGTCCCATTAGCCTTTGATACTTTTGGGGCGTTGGCACCGGAAGCCATCCGGTTCCTTGCCAGAGTTCAACGGGTCGTTCCTAGCAATTGTTCGACCCCCCAGGGGCAAGGATTTGTCTTTAGTAGGTTTAGTTTTGCTATTCAGAAAGGGGTGGCGGCGCAGCTTGTTGCCCGTCTACCGGTCATTATGTAAAATTCTATTCTCTCTTAGTTATATTTAAATAAAATTGTTTGGATTTTAAAAAAAAAAATTGAATTATGTATTTACTGTATGAATAAAAGTTTTAACTTAATATTTCAAATCGGTCAATTGAATTGCAGGCAATTAATTGTAGGAAATTTGAATAAAAACAATCAATTTATAGATTCAAACTGATACCTCCATGATATAAAAATTACATGCTTTATTTGCATGTTTTTAACATTATAGGTTATACGTCTATTTTTCTTTGAATGGAAAAAAATGTTAGAAATCCGCAATGGGATATGGATGAATCTGATATCAGCCGGGACATCCACCGCAATGCATGGACATTCAAACTAGTATGAATGATACGCTTAGTTTCAACAGTAACTGACTTGACATACAATCAACGTTCATAAAAAAATGTTTGTATTTATTTGAAATTTAAATATTTATTTGAAATTTAAAAATCAAGAGAGTCATGTAGGATGATTGATATCTTTTAAGTTGGAGTAGATGCAGTCATATAAGCCGCCTGGGTTGTTGGACCACTTAGGGCATCTCAAAACGCAGCCCGGGCTTGTTGGACCAGCCCAAATATCTATCTTTTTAGTGTGTCCTTTCCTTATACTTAACAGTTAACACTGCCAGTGCCAGACACGATTCTAAATAATAATCTATCTATATAATAATTGAGGTCACTTGGGTTGAATGGAGCCTTTCTAGAGTGTCCACCTATGCTCCAATTGAAAATGGAGCTCCGAATCTATCATATATATAAACCAACTTTTCTTTTTTCCTTTCTCCAAAACCACAAAAGCCTCCATTCTCAATGCTTTCTGATTAAGGATTTTTCCATCCATCTTATTCCTTCACTTTCACCATCAACCCTAATCGCAAACTCTTTTGCTCGATTTTTATCATCTCCATCGGGTAACTATTCTTACACTGCGCCGCTTCTTTTATAATATTATGATTTCATCGATTTATCTTATATAACGATTCTTACTTTGCTATAATCAGGAAAGTTGCTTTGATACTTTTCATATCCAGAAGGTTTTCTCGGCTGAAAACAATTGGCCGTCTCGGCATCACGTTAAACTCCAATGTATGTTTTATATTTGACATAAGCTTGGTTGTCAAGGATTGGATTGGTATGTCCTTGGGATAAATATATCATGTTGTGGGTTATGTCATTTTAATTATTTAGGCCGATTATTAGTCATGTTCGAATATAATTTTTGATCGTGTACTATACTCGGGTCTAAATCTGGATGGTATTTTTGGTGTGATTATTTGGATGGAATTTTGGCTGATTATGGGTTGGGTTCGATTGCGGTTATCATACGTTTATCGGGTTCTATTATTCACAGTTCATGCTCGTAATACACCTATGACTGAAAACTCGTAGCCTTCTTGGCATTAGGTTGAATCCTAGCTTAGCTATTGCATTTCGACTATGTTCTTGGTTGTCAAAGTGTTGCATCTTCTTTAGATAAAACCGGATTTGATGTTTGTGTCTGATACCCGGGTTTGATTATGATGAGTTAGTTGCAAAATATGGTTTGGTGTTCTTGGAATTTGGTATGAAGATCATCATTGTTCATCAGGATCATAAGATAAAATTCTAGAATTATTTTGTTTGATCTTGATCTAGCATGTGTGGAGGTTTCGGGTTTGTTAATGGATCGGATTTGGATCTGGTTAGAATCCGAATATTATGGAAAAAAATGGAAATTTTGAAATGTCAAAATTATTTCCAAAGCTTGGGTAAAAATGAGGAGATATTTTGGGGAGGTTGTTTATGGTGCATAATGGGACTTAATTAGAAAATTGCATATATTTGGAAAGTTGTTATGTCCCAGATCCAATGTACCTAGACGTTTTTGTGATGGATATTAAAGAATGTTTTTAATAAAACTTAGGTGACAAGTTTGAATACACCAACAGTATTATGTCTTATCACAAAGGTTCTCAATTCTTTAAGGTTTTGCATGACCATTCGTCAACCATGTTGGTATGATTGTTATTTTTGTTTTAATATGCCTATTTCATTTAAAAAATGATTTTTTAAAATTTTTTTATACATGTCTTTCCAGACTGTGCCGAAGGTCATGAACAAATTTATGTTATCTAAAAACATCATATGCAATGACGTTACAGTTGCCACATACGAAGGGCAATCTTGGTTGGTCCAATAATTGGTAAGTCTATTTCAAACGCGAATGTTTTTAATGTAATTGATTTGAATTTTTTATTACGATTTTGCGATTATGTATTAAGATTTTTAATCTCATTTATTTATATTGCTATTTTTACGAATTATGATTGGTCTTGATTGCAATTAATAAGATTTTGTTCAATTTTTAATGTTATTTATTAACAGTTTTAAAGTTAATTATTGACATTAATAATAATTGACCGAATTTAATGTCATTTATTACGATTTTGTAATCTCATTTATTTATAATACTATTAATACGAAATTATGTTTAATCTATTTTTACAAAATTACGCCTAATATTATTTATTGTCATTAACAAATAATGACCGAATTTAATGTCATTCAATCTGACCGAATTTATAAAATTTATTCATTTTTAATGTTATTTATTACGAGTTTTAATGTTATTTATTGAAAATTTATAATAATTGACCGAATTTAATGTTATTTATTACGAATTATGATTGGTCTTGATTGCAATTACTATGTTTACGAATTATGATTGATCTTGATTGCAATTAATAAGATTTATTCATTTTTAATGTTATTTATTAAGAGTTTTAATGTTATTTATTGACATTAATAATATTGACCGAATTTAAAATTTTCAAATCAATTATGACTTACCTTTAATCAATTCACATTAAACGATAATCATCAAAATCATTTCAATAGTAATGTGCTAATTTTAAGATGTCAATAATAATTTGTCGATAATTGGTAAGTCACTTTCAAACACGGATGTTTTTAATGTAATTTATTTGAATTTTTATTACGATTTTGAGGTTATTTATTAAGATTTTTAATCTCATTTATTTATATTGCTATTTTTACAAATTATGATTGGTCTTAATTGCAATTAATAAGATTTGTTCATTTTTAATGTTATTTATTAACAGTTTTTAATGTTAATTATTGAAATTAATAATGTTGACCGAATTTAATGTTATTTATTACGATTTTGTTATCCCATTTATTTATATTACTATTAATACGAAATTATGTTTAATATTATTGACCGAATATAATTTTAATATTATGACTTACCTTCAAACAATTCATTATTAAACGATAATCATCAAAATCATTTCAATAGTATGTGCTAATTTTAAGATGTCAATAATAATTTGTCTATAATTGGTAAGTCAATTTCTAACGCGGATGTTTTTAATGTAATGATTTGAATTTTTTATTACGATTTTGAGGTTATTTATTAAGATTTTTAATCTCATTTATTTATATTGAAATTTTTACGAATTATTAATTGTCTTGATTGCAATTAATAAGATTTGTTCATTTTTAATGTTATTTATTAACAGTTTTAATGTTAATTATTGACATTAATAATAATTGACCGAATTTAATCTTATTTACTACGATTTTGTAATCTCATTTATTTATATTACTATTAATACAAAATTATGTTTAATCTATTTTTACATAATTATGAGTAATATTTTTTATTGTCATTAATAAATAATGACCGAATTTAATGTCATTCAGTCTGACCGAATTTATAAGATTTATTCTTTTTAATGTTATTTATTATGAGTTTTAATGTTATTTATTGAAAATTTATAATAATTGACCGAATTTAATGTTACTTATTACGATTTTTTAATCTCATTTATTTATATTACTATTAATACGGAATTATGTTTAATCTATTTTTACGAAATTATGCGTAATATTATTTATTGTCATTAATAAAAATCACCGAATTTATTGTCATTCAATCTGAATGATTGATTATGATTTTAATATTATTTAGACATTATGACTTTCTTTTTTTTTTTGTATGATTTCCTAATTGAATATATTAAAAGGTTGTTTCATCTAATAATTTGAATTCTATCAATTTAACCGTAATTTAGGCTTACCATAATTTATGCTGAGTTTGAAAAGTCATCGACTCAAGTTCTAGGAATTCAAATATATACACAAAGCCGAATCATATATTATTAAGTATACGAACTCAATATTCATATATATACACAAATTCATCCGCTTTATATTATGAGTTTTTTTTAAATTTCATAGATGTTACATACACGTATGTTAATTTATATAATCCCTCTTGAGTAATAATACATATACATATATTTAACATACTCACCTTTTAAAAAAAACAAAAACAAAATCATAACTACATATTATCATGTAAAAAAACAAAATCATAACTACATATTATCATGTACACTCGTCAAATATAATTATACATATAATCTATACATATATAGAAAAGATTTGTGGGTTTTACAATAAAAACATTTGTGTATTAACATCTAATGTATCGGTTGATTTTATATAATTTACGTTTCATAATTTGTTATAAATGATAATCAAAACATGATTGCAATTAGTTTGCTAATTTTAAGCATTGTTCATTGATTTATGTCAAATTCCAATCCTTCCATTTTTATACTTCATCTATTTAATTACATTGATTCACATCGATCACAATTTCTCTACACACAATAAACCGATCGTGGAAGCATTCCAGGTTGTAAGTATACCTTTACGACGTTTGTATTATTTTGTTATTTGTTATGTTATGTTATTGTTATGATATATATATACTATTATTTCATAATTCATTTTTGAGAAATATGATGTTATAATATTCGTGACTGGTTATGAGTTTCTCATGTGGGTTTAGTATTGATTTTTCACCGTGGTTTTAGCTTAATTTTTAGGTCATTATTTATGAGTTATACCGTCAAAACAGTTCAGGGTCTTCTGGATATATTTACCTTAAATTCTAGATGATAATACAGTTACAATGCCAAATGTCTTTCTTTTCCTCACCGGAGGTTTTTTTTTTTTGACAAATTTTACTGTTTTGTTATTCTAATGGTTCAGGGATCATATAAGTGGACATAAATTCTTTTCAAAGCCACAAGTTCCAAATCGTCTTGCCATATCAAACCGTGTTATAGAAGCTAAAATAATTTCATGGAGTAACATTGGAATGTGAACTTTTATCCAAAAAATTAGGCTGTCCCCATCTGATAAGAAGATTCCTTTCAGATTTAATAGAAGACAATTCCCTCTTACTTTATGTTTCGCAATGACAATAAATAAGAGTCATGGACAAACCCTATTTAGGATAGGTCTGTGTTTGAAAGATCATGTTTTTACACATGGCAGTTGTATGTCGCTGCCAAGTGACAAGAGTAGAGGTGGCATGAAGATACTAATATTGGATAAAGATGACAACGTTAATAAATAGCAAATGTTGTCTATAAAAAAATATTTTGAAGTTTGTGAATAAGTATGCGATCATATTTTGCATAAATCGTTTATTTTTTATAATGTTTTGGTTGTATGATTTGTTAAATTACATTTATTTACATTGAATTTAATCCTCATTTGCATGCCGTTACAAAAAATTTATGTTTATTCATTTCATTATTTGTTTTTAAATCACGTTAAATCAAACATTTGTTGATTTATATATTTGTTATTGGGTAACATTAAACTTTTTAATGATAATTTACAAACAATCAAAATTCATACGAATTGTATTACGTAACTTTCAATAAATAAAACTTGCATACTACAATCTTTATACAATATTTTTCATTTGACATGGACATGTACCACGTGTACACGCGGGACTCTAACCTACTACAAAATAATCATCGTGTTTCTTGTTGCCTCCTAAGCAAATCTTCGCTTCGGCCCTCTCTTATAAACCCTAAAAATTCATACTCAAAATCAAAATGTCAGACAACATACCATTCGAAATACAAATGGAAATCATGAGAAGGCTTCCTGTCAAATCCTTGATTCAATTCCGGTCCCTCTCCAAAGCATGGAAGTCTGCCATTGATAGCTCTAGTTTTATTGCTGATTATAGGGGCCCGGTGCCACATCTACTTGTAAGGTATGATCTTCAGTATCTTGATGATAAGCCAGAGTATGTTTCAATTGTCGATGATGATACCTTCCCTGGACAGAAAGTTATCCCACTGTTCCCTGGTTGGTTAAGATGCTTAAAGAGTCCAGCATAATTGGCTGCTCTCATGGCTTGTAATGTTTGTATGGTTATTATGACAATGGCTTTCGTGTCCCCACCGCCGTACTATGGAATATTTCTATTAGAAAAGCATTTGATGTTGTTGTGCCTAATGTTGCATATCAGAAGTATACAACAATTCTAGGTTTTGGGGTTTGTCGTGAGACCTGTGATCTTAAGATTATCAAGATTACACATATTAATAGTCCGAAGGATATGGAAAGCGTTAGCTGCATCCCTTGGCAAGTTGAGGTCTTTACATTAAGCACTAGGGTTTGGAGAACTCTGTATACCAACATTCTACCTCGTAAATCGATCACATTTACAGACTCACAGGTAGTTAAAGATGGGTTTCTTTATTGGATTGTTACTGATTGGATTACTACCGATGGTGGATTTAGGTCTTCAAATCTGATTATTTCATTTGATATAACAAGTGAAGAATTTACAGAAATAAGCCTCCTGGATGCTTTAGCACCCCACCAACCTTATTATCTCTCCATGTGTAAGGTAAGGGAGTCTCTTGTTGTTCTTGAATGCAATGAGGGTGGAAAAGCTTATATCGCATGGATGATGGAGGATGGCGTTCTAAAATCGTTTACAAAAATATTGACTATTTGCACACCAGGTGCAACCATTCTATCAGTACCAGAATTTAGGAAGAGTGGTGAACCTCTAGTTCACATTTTAGATGATCTTTGTGACTGGCATAAAGATGATTCATCACTTGTTGATTCATCACTTGTTGTTTATGAACCCTACTCAAAACACATCACTAATCTTGGGATTAGTGGAAACACATCATTTTCTGTGTATTCTTACATGGAAACACTCCTTCTACTTGATCAACCGGATTATGACGTGTGAAAGTGGAGAGCAAGAATGGAATTTTAGTTATTCTTGGTATTAAACTCCAATTCAACTCTAGGTTTTTTACTTGTAACTTGTAAGGTATGTTGTCTCGTTTGTGGTTGATCAAAATTTTCCTCAACAAATGTTTGATTGATGAATTGATTAGGTTATTTGATGTAACGGGTGAAAAATTTATGTAGGCTTTAATATCTTACGCATTTTCGTGTGTCTTATGGTGTTTCAAGCACATGTAAAAGACAACTTGATCAATGCTGTTAGAAACTTAGAATTTGAGAATTATGAATGTCCTGTGACGGGTTGCTAAAAGTTTTATGTGGTGAGTTAGAATCTTGAGGACAGTTTAGTTTTTTTATTTTATTTTATATAACATAATCATTTGGATAATAAGTATAGGCAAGTGGCAACTAAACTATCTTCAAGACTTTGATTGATATCTATTCATACGGCTTACAAATAAGTCCATGGTGTCTTCTGAGGTTAACAAGTACCATTATCATGTAAATATCCAAATGCGGTTGACACACTATAGCCCCTCACCTGATACAATTGTCTAGCCTATATGAACTTTTACAATTTGTCATTGATAACACACACACACAAACACACCAAAGCATCAATAAAGAAATTGGGTGGTGCCCATAATGTAAAAGCAAGATAAGGAAGCTGCATTTACATGTTAATGTCATTGGGATTTGTATAAAACTTTGTTTATTATATTCTTTGCTGAGAGCAGTGCTTCTTGGTCAGTTTGATCCTGGTAGTTTTTGTTGACAAGAATCAACAATGCAAATACCACTTTTGGAGAAGACAAGCGAGGCATATATATTGAATTTCAGTTTTAACATTCTAGTCATCAATTGGTCTGTCGTGTTGCCAATTTATATTTGCAGATTTGCTCCTGTATTTGAAACGTGTCACATCATATGTCAATACTTATGCTAGCTGTGAGGTATTTCTTTCTATTATTTGTTGAATCTGATATCTTTATGGAGATCATGTACAAATATGTTGTTAACTGTCAAGTTTGCATAAGGGCCTTTAGTGGAGTTGGAACACACTCTCTTTTATGCATATAAATTCACACAGCTTCTATATATGATATATTTGTATGCTTGTAGCTGAATTAGGGCAGTTATTTGTTAGTGTTTAAAATAAACATACAACTGTCAATGAGATTCATTAGGGGTTTTCAAGTTGGCATGGAGAGTGAAAAACTCCTTTGAAAGTCAAATCTTCTGGTTCATGATGTTTATTAGTGTCACACAACAAATGGAACTACTATGTGATGTTACTCAAGTTGTTTCATCTCCGATATAGTTTTTTTTTTTTTTTATCTATAATGTTATACCACATATGGCCTGGATGAAAGATGTACAACTGCTAATTCCATAATGCATGCCGTAATGTTTGGGCCGCTGTCTTTCTGTTTTGATATGATATTGTAGCTAACTATACACAAAAACTATTATCATCAAGGTTGTAGAAGGCGCTAGGCGCTAGGCAGGCGGTGAAGTCTAGCCTAGGGACTAGTCGGGACTAGGCGGGATTAAGCGGAATTAGGCCTTTTGGTATTTTTATACGTATTTGTATTTTATATATATATACACAAATTTAGGTGTTTTTTTTTTGAAAATATGTTAAGATATATAAACATAATACTTAGAAATACTTAGATATATACACACACTAAGATATACTTACAAATTTGTCGAATTTAAAAAAATAAATAAAAAAAACCATCGTCAAGGACCGCCTAGGCCCGCCTAATGCCCAACAAGCCTAGGATTCCGACCATGGTTTGAAAAGGCTGTCTCGCCTCGAGGCTTATGCCTTGGCTGAGGCTATGAAAAAACGCATCAGAGGCTTAGCCTCGTGGGGGTCAACTGAAACCTAAGCCTCGTCCTATCCGAGGCTTTCCAAGGCGTTGAGGCTGTGAGCAATGTTGCAAAACAAGGCCGAGTTGACCGATTACTGTTCGAGTACTCGCTTCAGGGTAGGTCGCCGAGTATAGCCGAGTTGGCCGATTACTCCGACTACTCCCCGTATAGGCCAATTTGACCCCGAGTACTCCCCCGATTAATCCGAGTACTCGCTCCAGGGTGGGTCGCCGAGTACAAGCCAAAACCGAGTTTTGCAACACTAGCTGTGAGGCAAGGCGTTGAGGCTTAAGCCTCACCACCTAAGTCAAAATTGGGTCTAGGTGGTGAAAATTGATTATGATTACCGATTATGGTGGATTTAACTCTTATTATATGATTATTTCATTTGATATGATAAGTGAAGAATTCATAGAAGTAAACCTTCCAAACAATTTAGCAAATTGGTATATACCTGAATTGTCAATTTATAAACTGTAGAGGCCACTAACTTAATTTTTCATGCATGGATGATGGAGGATGTTGTTCCAAAATCGTTTACAAAGCTTATAACAGATAATTTTGTAGGATTTAATGTAGCGGAATTTAGGAAGACATGCGAACCTATACTTGGTAGCACCATCTCTACTCCATATAGCACTTGAAATCACATTTGAAGACTATAAATCGTTGATTTGTCTCTAAAATCGTCTCAGCCGTAATTGTCTTCTACATTGATCTCGTCTCTAACCCTAGAGGTAAACTTTTTGGTCTAGTTTTTAGAAACTTTACATCGATCTCATTCCTGAAATGTGCTCTAGTTTTCACTCATTTTGTTGGTATAACTAGATTTTAAATTTAAATATTTTGAAACTCTTTAATAATATTTGTAGCAGTTTGTTGACTCGCCCTATCATCCTTGCTCACCAAGTGCTTGTTGGATTGCCTAAAAATGAATGTGTTTTTTCTTTTACGTTTTATTATTATTATTGTTTTTTTTAATCATTTGCAGTTATAGTAATGCTGCACTTTGAGTTGGATTGATGTTATATCTGCATATTTGAGATCTGCAAATTGGTATCAAGTATTAGATCATTAAACCCTAATTTATTTGAGTTTACTTTTTGGCATGTTCTGGTTGTTTAGTTTTTGAATCGTCCTCTGTGATATAAGAGTTTATAACTAACCTCTTATTTTGTAAATTGGATATTTTATATAATAATTTTTTATATGAGGCAATGGCAGTCGATTGACAAAAGTTGCAGCTATTTTACTTGGTTTAGAAGATGCAATTTTGTTAATCATATGGAGAGTATCCTAGGAAAATTTGGAAATGTGCAATTTTTTATGCCTGAAATTAGTTTATGTTGACTTATACTGGTTCAAGTCTAACTAGATTTTTTTAAGTAAAAAATCTATGTGTATTTTGTTTCACTAGGATAAAAAATTTGCAGTGGGGTAGGCAAGGAAACAGGCAAGAAGGTTTGCTTTTTTTTTACTTTTATGTAAGTTGTCTTGTTGATGGAGAACTGGAAATTTTGTCAGAATCAGCAAGTTTGAAAAAAATAATTTGATTAACGGTGCAAAGATGATAATATGAAAGAACCGGAGATGGATCGGCTGTTACCATATTTCTTCTTAGAAAAACAAAACCATCTTTAAAGCGATCCGTTTTGACTCGACACCTCATTTGACCCGCCGTTTTGCCAGGTGTATTCAAACTTCAGTCGAAAATGTTGTACACAAATAACCTATAATTGTCATAAAGGCCAAAGGAAGCCAGATGTGTAGTGGGGTTCGACATCCTCCATTGCTGTGATTTGTGAGATGTGATGTATTGTAGAGGATGGGAGTAGGGTTGTGGGTGGCTGGGCTGTTTTGAGTAAAATTTAGATATCTATCATTTATTGATTTTTTTACTTAGTGGTAAATATGTCATTTTGTATAATTTATGCTTAGTTTGGTAAATATTTATAAAAGCACTCGTGTTGGTATATACATTCTGACACTCTTTTAAAAAATCTCCGCTCAATTCTAGTTACTTGGCTTATTATTTATTACACTTCTACTCTTTCCTTGACAATCAACAAAATACTTTTACACTTCTACTATTTGATCCAATTGTTGAGAGTGAAATATTGTTGACTTTTTACACTCTTCGTCCGTTGATTAAGATTTGCATTTGATTTATGACATCACCTGAGCTGTTAATGCCTTATGACATCATAACTTTACACTTGCAACTCGGATAATTCACTTACCATAGCAGCTATTAGGATGACCCATTAACCATTGATTCCCAATTGTCTCATCCACCATTTCCATTGAATTCAAATGACAGTAAACTATAGTCATATTGACCCTAAGTCGGATTTTGACTTTATCATTTAAAATTAAATTGACAATTGGCTGCCATCCTCTGTTATATAGCCATACTTTAGTTTCCCAGTACACATCATTATCAGGGAAATCCGTTTGCCTTTTACAATAACAAAGCATTGATTCGTCTTCCCCTTATATCTCCAAACCAGCCAAGTAACCCATTGACCCTCTGATTCATGACACTGATATACGTGAAACCAAGACAAAATACACAATAGCCACACATGAAGTACTTGCTTAGTTGGAGTGTGACGATAGACTCCTTTGTGCTCTTCGTATCATGTGGTAGTGGGTTTCTCCAACAAGGTCCACTGATGCATGTGGTATAACCATGTGCACTTTAGTTGGGTTCAGTATTAAGAATGGGTAACTTTACACACAAATAATCATGTTACTCAAGTGTAGCACTAAAGCCACAAAGTTACTTTTTCTTCTAAAGTCACTCAACTTTCACCCGGTGTTCCAATCGTGCGTAACTTTTTTATTTCTTTGATAGAGACAGTAAGCTACATGTTCTTCCTAGGATGCTGTTTCTATTGAAACATCTCTGCAATGGATAAGATTGGCAAACATTTAGAACGTGCTATTCCAACAACACTGCACTCTCAAATCTGTTTTGAATACTTCTACAAAAAAATGCAAATTCATAGCTTGAAATTTTGGTCCCACAGACTCAAATTAAACTTATTGGTTAACCTCTCTAGTAAACTCTCGCAAGACTACAAGTACGCAAAGTTACTTATGGCATGCGGTTAGGCGATGTTTTGCAATATGTTTTTTACTCTTGATTCTTGAACATGATCGAAGGTGTTTGTAATTTGTATTTTCTTTGTTAAATGGTAGCTTATTTAAAAGTAATAAAATGTGGATTTAGTTGTCAGATGTTACTGTTCTTGCTTCTCTTATGGGACCTAAAACATGCAAAAATGGTCATCCAATAGCGGCGTCAAAATATAACAAGGCATGAATCTAGCATTGTTTGTGTTAGTGTGACGTGTGTTAGCTTTGCTCATTGATACAATCATGCAATTAACTATGAAGAAAAACTATTAATTATTCCACCACTGTAAATGAAATGTGAATTAGACAACATTAAAAGTTTCATTTTTTCCGTCTTTTTTTTTTTTTTTTTTTTTTGCAGTATCTCATAAAGCTTGTAATGTGTATTCAGTCGCTTCTGAGGGTGGAAACTTATTTGTAAGTATGCATTAGGTTAGTATTCGGCTACTCAAATGGGTCAATATGGATCAACACAAAAAGGGAGCGGTACAAACAGAAGACACAACTCAAACTAAAGACACAAGACTCGGTTCATGGTTAAAGGACAAGTTTGCCCCTGACAGTTATGTTTGGTGCCATTTCTAGAAAGGTGGCAGTTATTAAATCATCAACCGACACAACTGTTTGAACACAACAGTTTCTTTGAAGACATGTCGTCCCATTTTGTATATATAAGATAGAAACCATTCATTGTAAAGTTACCAAGATTGTGAATAACATTCAATCCTTTGTTTCGATATATTATTCTGTTCTTGTTTCTGTCAAACGACACACACACACAACATAATCAAACTTTGTTCCTGTTATTATTAACCGAATCATATTATCATATAATTATTCTGCTGCAAATTCGTTTCTGGGCCAACAACCTGATGATGTTTGATAGAAGAAAGTAGAAATATATGGACATGATTATTGTATGTATATGTTGACAATTTCTTCTTAATACTCTCCTCTTATGATTAAATTATTATGTTATGTTTAATGCTTTATTATGTATTGTTGGAAGTGGTTTTTTCAGGTGCTGCTGCAGAATAAGAAACCATTTCTGATCTTAGGTGACCTATTATTTGGTTTTCTCTAAAACTAAAGCACAACTAGATACATCTTTCTTGCTGCTTCAATAACCTGGAGCTCACTAAATCATTATGAGGAGATTTTCTTTATGCTAATTTGGACTTTTTTATAAAGTGTCACGGGTTGTTTTGGGTTTACAGTTTCTAAGGCTGTAGTCATATTTTCCTATGCTATTGTTCAGTTGACTTTAGAAGCATGATTGGGGATATTATCTTTCGTAGTGACTCGGGTGCTGCTAATTTCTTCAAATGCTCCTTTTGGATCTTGTTCAACTTAATCTGGTTTGCTGCTGCCATGTTTATTGTTTTGGTTGTTTATCTTGATCTGGTTTCTGATTGTATTGATTGTTATAGCAATTTTTAGGCGTTTGATAGATTTTATAATAATTCTGATTGTGTCCATTTATAATGTTGGTTAATTTATATGCTTTTTAACTTGACCTGGACCTGGTTGAACTTGTTCTCAACATTCGCTGATATGATCATGGTAGAGTAAAATATATAAACCATGACTGTTGAATTGTAAAAAACATGTAGATAATTCTATAGAAAAGACAGATGAGAATTAGAAAGAGACACTGGATCGAGATCTTCATGATACTCTGTATCTCTTTATAACACCAATGCAACCCCAGAAACCCCAATCCCATTCTACCCAACATATAAGAAGTTTCATAAGCCGTAAAAATATCTCTAACTGCTTTAATCTCTTAGTAATTTTGTGCTCACTCCAATAATACCCATTTGGATCATTGACATTACTACACCTGATATTTCTGATTTCCTTATGTACTTTCATAATCTAATCTTTTTAATACTAGTAATTACCATCATATAGATGAAAACCTCAAAATTCCAGGCTTCCAGCAAGCATCTTTAGTTTTATTATATTACTTCAGATTTAAGCTTATTATTGGTCTCAACAATTACCTTGCTCAAATCAATGCCAACTCATTGGGGATCTTGAAACAATTTATGATTTCTTTTAGTGCCATTATGGCCAACCTTTGAATGATGTGTTAGAATGATAAATATAACTTTCTGTTTTTATGTTTTAGTATGTACATTTGAACATATGTTTCTGCATTAGTATGTATGTATGTATGTATGTATGTAGGTAGGTAGGTAGGTAGGTAGGTAGGTAGGTAGGTAGGTAGGTAGGTAGGTAGGTAGGTAGGTAGGTAGGTAGGTAGGTAGGTAGGTAGGTAGGTAGGTAGGTAGGTAGGTAGGTAGGTAGGTAGGTAGGTAGGTAGGTAGGTAGGTAGGTAGGTAGGTAGGTAGGTAGGTAGGTAGGTAGGTAGGTAGGTAGGTAGGTAGGTAGGGTAGGTAGGTAGGTAGGTAGGTAGGTAGGTAGGTAGGTAGGTAGGTAGGTAGGTAGGTAGGTAGGTAGGTAGGTAGGTAGGTAGGTAGGTAGGTAGGTAGGTAGGTAGGTAGGTAGGTAGGTAGGTAGGTAGGTAGGTAGGTAGGTAGGTAGGTAGGTAGGTAGGTAGGTAGGTAGGTAGGTCGGTCGGTCGGTCGGTCGGTCGGTTCGGTCGGTCGGTCGGTCGGTCGGTCGGTCGGTCGGTCGGTCGGTCGGTCGGTCGGTCGGTCGGTCGGTCGGTCTGTCTGTCTGTCTGTCTGTATGTATGTATGTATGTATGTATTAGTATGTTTGTCATCAGATGTAAACATTAGTTATAAGTACATTAGCATAGATAGGATAGAAATGTATATGGGTCAATTCGGTCATGAACAAGGCTGCATCAGAAGGTTCACAGCAGATTCACAAGGCTGCAACATATTAGAGTCAAATGGGTCAGCAAATACGTACAGAAGCAGCAGCAAACAAGAAATAAAAGGGCGGGACACACTGTGAAAAGACAAAAATACCCCTGACAGTTGAAATCAGTTAATTGGCGCCAAAATCCAACCGGTGGCAGTTAAATCAGACAAAACAGTCACAATGCTTCGAACAATAACTGTCAAAGAACACACCGTTTGATTTCATATATATATAGGACATGTATCTTTCATTTGTAATCATCAAGATTGTACACAAACAATCCAAAACCTTGTAAAACTTCCTGTTCAATAATATTTGTCCGAAACATTCATTTGTTCAAGTTTGTATCTTATTGTTTTCATGTATTCTTTTCAATTCAATCCGCTGCAAATTAGTTTTCTGGGCCAACATGATGTTCCAAACATTCTTCTTAGCTGGGATTCTTTGCATTATACACAAAATTGATCCTAAGAATCATGCATATTCTTGAATTTCCCTAGCACTATTGTGCTTTAAGAAGCATTACTCCAGGATTAGGACCCATGAACTTCTTCACTATTTTCACTACTATTAAATTTTCTAGTTTAACTTTCTTAGAACAACAGCTTAATAACAAACTCCTATGTTCATGAAAATATTTTAGGCTTGGGGTTTGGATCGGATTTGTATATACTCCTAATAATGCGTTGGTTGATATGTATAATAAATTACATGCATGCAGTTAACAAATCACAGGTTGTGTTTGATGCAATGCAAAAGTGTGTTAGATGAAATTGTACGAGACCTTATATTTTATTATGAGATTTGATGTACTGTTTGTTTCTAGAACACTATTTCCTCAATCCTCACTGATTATTGCACCGTAAGGAGCAAAATGATCATGTGTGTCAGTGCTTTTCATATTCATTTTTCTATCTATATATAGTCGTTGTACCGGAGGTCGTAATATGCTAGAATCACCCGCCTTACTCTTGCAGCATAGGTATATTATTGATATGTGAGCATTATATATAAACTATTTTAGGTGTGCAACTCGTTTGCATTCACATCAAAATGATGTACTATTTCGATTGACTCAGAATGTAAGCAAAATAATTACAAAAAAAACCTCAATTTTAGACGGGTGCAACATTGTGTGGGTATGTTGCTTAACATCTGTGTTGATATATTTTGCATTACAGAAAAGAAAAAGAAAACAATATAACGAAACCTTATCCATCCTAAACCTCGGTATCTTCCTTTCCAGCAACATCAAAAATCCAAACCCAATCTGCAGCAAATAGCACCTCCAAACAATGAGGTTATAACAAGCATAACCATAAACAGCAAACAAAGCGACCATACCAATACTAGTTCCCCTAACAAGGTCACACATCACAACAACCTTCAAACCCAAGTATAAATGAATTGTTACAGCAGAGCATGTAGGTGCAAAATTAATCAAGTTGGTATATTTATTTTCAGATTGTAATTCATGTCACAGTAAGTTTTTACTTGTTCCGAAGCAGATTATATAAACCAGAATTATTGTAAGCTAAGGTATTCTCAAATCTTAATTATCTTTTAATCTATTACTGGTCTTATTTCAACTTCTTGAATGTTGTTGCTACTTCACTAGCTATTTATAAATATGTCCTTACTTCTTGAATTGTTATAGCATTAATCAAAGGAAACCATCCCTTTAATCTTCAAAATAGTAGTGAAATGTAGCACACAAATAAAAAATCAATATCTAAAAGCACAAGCGCATCAAGACTCCTACCAACTGAGATCAAGAACCATTTACCTTGCTTGGATGCTTCAATCCGTGTTTCCAAGCTATTGGATTATACCTTTACGCGTTTGAATGTAGCGTTCACGCATGTCATATATATGTAGTAAAATCCGGATGATCAAGTAGAAGTAGTGTTTCAGTGTACACATCCGCATCGTATGAACCTATTCCATTAATCTCAAGATTTTTAAAATGATTGAAGTGATTCGAGTACGGGTCATAAACAGCAAGTGATGAAGCATCATACTGTATATAGCGATAATCAGTTATAGCTTCACCACTCTTCCTAAATGCCAATATTGTTAGTTCGACTCCAACATCTACGTCAATGGTAAATAGCTTTTTAAACTTGTTTGTAACACCACTCTCCATTATCCATACATTACAAATCATCTCATCAAAATCGTGTTCAAGCACAACAAGAGACTTCCTTAGCTTGGACAGGTACAAATAATTTAGTTGTGCTAAATCATGTGGGAGGTTCACTTCTTTAAATTCCTCACTTGTCATATCAAATGAAATAATCAGATTAAACCTACTAAATCCACCATACGTATTAATCCTATCAGTAGCATGCCAATAAAGAAACCCATCTATAACTTCCTGCGAAAAACCAAATGTAATTGATTTACGTGGAAGATTGCTATTAGGACTTTCCAAGTCCCAGTGCTTAATGTAAAAACCTCAACATGCCATGGGATGTTGTGAGGTATACTTTCCATATCGTTCCAATTAAGAATATGAGTAATCTTGACAATCTTAGGATCACTAGTCTTAGGACAAACCCCAAAACCTAAAACAGTTCTATATACCCCTTTTGTCGCATCTGCCACATTAGGCACGACAACAGCAACAGCTTTTCTGATAGAAGGATTCCAAAGAGCGGCCATGTGGGGTCCAGGGAAGGGAGCATCACGAAAAACAGTATACAAACAAAACAAGCCTCGACAGCTGCCTACTATTCTATGAAATTGAAACATGTTAATCAATGGAGGAAGAGTGAGGGAAACTATCTGTCGGGGAAAAACTATCGTCATCCACAATTGAAACATATTTTTGGTCAACATCTGCACCAACGCGATTGTCAGACCTTACAAGTAGATGTTGCGGCTGTGTGTCTGGGGAGCCATAATGGGTGATGAAATCAGAACTGTCGATGAGAGACTTCCACGCTTTGGAGACAGATCTGAATTGGATCAAGGACTTGGCAGGAAGCCTTTTCATGATTTCCATCTGCATTTCGAATGGTATGTTGTCTGACATTTTGACTTCGATTGAAGGGGAGCTGCTTATGTTATGAAAGTTCTAGGGTTTACTGGACGATTTTGATGGAGTATGTTTATTTAGATTGTTTGTCATTATTTGTATCCAGCCTGGCACCGTATAACCTCCTCTAACGAAAAATTGCTGGGCTTTTGTAGGGGTTCTGCAGCAGATATATGTAACGCAATTGTAATTGGGCCCCACTCCACCACTTCAAATATGTAAATGTTCTCGTATGTTTAGTATAATTTATTGTTTTGTTTTTTTCTCATTTGATTAAGATTAGATAAGCCATATTTATATATATATACTAGCTTAGCTTCCCGTGTGATACACGGGTAGAACCCAAAAAATAGGCCATGTACCAATTTATGTACCAATCCCGTGCATCGCATTGATGTAACACAAACCCATTTGACCCGTTAATTGATTCATTTTGCCCTCCTATCTGACTAAAAAGTAGCTTGATTTACCTTTAAAGCCAAACTCGTTGCAACACAAACTTGTTGTCACGTCGTTGAAGAAAGCAATTGGATTATTTGAATCATAGTAGTAGAATCCTATTTTTCAATCACCTCCACATAATCGCTTATGTATCAATATTCTGTTTTGCATATGCTCAAGCTCAAAGTTAGAACTAATGTTCAACAAAATTGTAATAATTTGTAGATATGATAATCATACCATGATTATTATGTCACTATGATCACTACATAAAAGCAATTATAAAAAGTACCGGTTATCGTCATAGAAACATTCACAAAATAACTTAAACCCATGTAGCCTATACCCAAACCCAAGAATTTCTTGTTAGATTTGTGTCATGCCAAAAATTCACACACCTAACTTTTAAGAATCAAGTGCAGTTCTCCGATCTTTATAACCAGAGTTGGGTCCCTATCAATATTTTAGTATATGAATATATGATCAAATTAAAAAACACATGAACAATATGACTTTACACATTTCAAGCTTGCTACAGATGGGGTGCCATAATGGGATAACAATTATATATTTTTATTAAAGTCTCATCTACAATCATATGTCCATATGCTATCAAAAACATTCGCTTAACAAAAATGTCAAAAAAATAAAGATGACTGCACCACCACTAATTGCGGGTCATTTGCGGGTCATTTTGTTCCCTCGGTAAAAACTTCATAGGCCAAGTATAAATTCACCTAAGGTTACTTTATATTTATAAAATGTGAGTTTGGAATATGAACTTGCAAAGTACTTAAACACAAATAGTTGTCTGGTCTCACTTTGGTCAGAAAGTATCATTAGAGGAATGTTGGTTTCGTCAAAAATATATGTGTACACAAGATATAAATACCTTAGAATCAACCAAAATTTCATCGGCAGGCTTTAATTTCGTAAGACTTGTGGCAAATAATGTATGATCGGAATCATGGTTAGAAAAAAACTTATCAACTAAAATAATAAAATCATCCAATTCTTACCCTGTAAATTGAGGAAAATCCCAACCTGTAATGATAAATTGTGAATTTAATAAAATCTAATTAATTGTTAAAGAGCATACAAAAACATGAGGAAATTTAAGAGAATTGAAAAATGCTTACAATCAAAATCTTTCTGTCATATATGAGGCTTTCTACACCCTCTTTATTTTTTTATTTCAGGTGATGTAGGACCCTCTTGCTTTTCATACTGTAGTGACATGTGCAACACTTCTACTTAAGAAACATTTCAATTTCCACTAAATTCACAAATACACAACAAAAAAAATAGATAAATTAGACATGGGACGCATATTCATAATAAAAAAAGCAATTCCAAATTTACATAAGCAAGTTTTTGAAGTTCAAATTGGTCATCATTAAACACATAAGGTAGTATATATAGTTGCCAAGAAAGCACTCGTCAGAATCATAGTCCAAAATCCAAATTAATAAATCCTAGATGCAAAGTCTTATGTCAACATATATCTACTACCTTGATTTGAAATATCCATCAAAACATGCTATGAAGAATTGTAATAAACTTGATTCCATTAGGCACGTTGAGAGGATAAAAACCCTAATCAAATAAGAGACGAATGTATAATATCAAATTGAAGAAACAAATGTAAACCAAATCAATGTAAACGGTACCTATAATCACAATATAGAAAAGGAATTGAAAAGCCAAATAATTACTTGAAGATGGATCGGCTATGAATCCTTTGTTGATGATGTGTAGGTTTTGTTTTAGGGTTTGAAAGGCTAAACAAAGAGTAGATAATGATTAAGTTCCATCGATATTGGTCATAAAAAAATAGATCTAGCAATATGTGCAAGAGACGCAAAAAAGTGGCCCGATGGAGAAGAACAGGAGGAGGCATGATGGTGAAGAATTCTTGGGGTTTGCTGAGAAAAGGGACTATAGTCACAAAAAAAGAGCACTGACCTAGAGAAAATTATGGATAGAATGAGCGGGAAAAAAGATTGAGAAGCCCTCAAAGCATGCCATGTGTCCCAAAAGCTTTTTTTATATATTATAGAAGATATATACACACACACTAGTAGAAAACTCGCGCGATATGTACTAGTGGGTTATGCTACGCGTTGCGGTGGTGCGATTCTAAATAAAACTTATATCAAAGCATAGAAAAAAATTAATCATGTCGTGCGATATATTTTGAGAATGATAAATAATAGATATACTTATGTATAGATAATATTGTGTTATTGATTGTGTATATCTCTATCCTTATTTATAGGATTTGTATTTGTAATTTTGTATTATAAATATTATTGAAATCAAGGAAAGAGATCAAGGGATTAATCTCTAATATGGTATCAGAGCACCCACCCTCCTCTCCCCTTCCTTCTACAACGCCCGTTCAAAATTGATCCAAGCCGAAACAAATAAAGCCGAGCGTGCCTTAACTGCCTCTAAAACCGCCTCTACCGCCCTTACCGCCACCACAAACCGTCCCCCACCACCGACCCCACCCGCACCACTGACCGCCCAGCCAACAGTCGCACTCGCGAACGTCCGGTTCGTCGGGGTCGTGGCCGAGGCAACCAAAACAGAAGCCCATTCTCACCCTTTTGGTCGGCTGCTTTTACCCCATGGCAACACACTCCCAATCCCTGGTCCACTCAATCTTACGGCCCAAGTTTTTCCAACTCACCAGCCCACTTCCCTTTTAATCCAGCCCACAACTTCCCTCAATGGCCCAACCCCCCCTGCCCCTACCCCACAGCAGGTCGCCCCACCAGTTCATCCTCGGCCCAACACCCGGGTCTGCTCGGCCCAAGACCACAGCAGAATAATTATGCCGCGTACAGCCCTACGGATATTGAGCAGGCCCTTTACACCATGTCTCTTCAGCAGCCTGATCCTACGCAGTACATGGACACAGGCGCCTCCTCTACCATGACTCATGAACAAGGTGATTTCCATTCTTTTTCTAACTCTTGCATTCCACAACATATTATTGTAGGAAATGGCAATACTATACCGGTTGTAGGTCAAGGCACTAAATACCTTCCCAAACCGTTCCCCCCTTTTATCCTTAGAAATGTCCTTTACTCACCTAAATTACTTAAAAACCTTATATACGTCCGTCGTTTTACTAGAGATAATTCAGTGTCGGTTGAATTTGACCCGTTTGGTTTTCTTGTGAAGGACCTCAAGACGCGGACACCGCTCCTGCGGTGCAACAGTAGCGGTGAACTCTACCCTCTGGTGCTTGGGTCCTCCTCCACATCACCCTCTGCTTTTGCTGCCATCACTGCTGACCTTTGGCACCAACGTCTTGGCCATCCAGGACGTCACTCTTTACATTCTTTTAAAAATGTTTCGTCTATTTCCTTTGATACTTTGGATAATAAAGTTTGTGATTCGTGTGTTTTTGGTTTAAAAAGTACTAGATTACCTTTCTTTGCTTCCAATTCTAATGTTTTACAACCATTTGACATGATTCATAGTGATGTTTGGACTTCCCCTATTGTTAGTTTGTCTGGTCATAAATATTATGTTTTGTTTTTGGATGATTATTCTAATTTTCTTTGGGCCGTACCACTCACCCATAAATCCAATGTGTTTCAAGCTTTTATACAATCTGCCACAAATATTAAAACTCAATTTGAAGCACCATTAAAACCTTTCAGTGTGACAATGGTCGTGAATATGTTAACAACTCTTTCCAAAACTTTTTCACGACCAATGGCATACTTTACCGTCTTTCATGTCCATACACATCGTCCCAAAATGGTAAAGCTGAAAGAAAAATCCGCACCATAAATAACATCATTCGTACCCTCCTTGCCCACGCCTCCCCTACCCACATATTTTTGGCATTTTGCTCTTGAAACCGCTACCTATTTACTTAATATCCTCCCAAATAAAGCCATCAAAAATAAAACACCTACCGAACTACTCTACGGTCTCAACCCCACCTATGATCATCTTCGTGTCTTTGGTTGTCTTTGCTACCCTCTCACCCCTACATCCACCATCCACAAACTTGACAGTCGCTCTCACCCTTGTGTCTTTCTTGAGCTTCACCTTCCCCTTACTCGTGCCACTCTGGTATACTGCGATAATGTCAGTGCCATTTATCTGTCAGGGAATCCGGTCCAGCACCAGCGGACCAAACATATCGAATTGGATATTCACTTTGTGCGCGAGCAGGTACAGCGCGGACAGGTCCGTGTTCTGCACGTTCCTTCACGTTACCAGGTGGCAGACATATTCACTAAAGGCTTGCCTCGCGTTTTGTTTGAAGATTTCAGAGACAGCAGCATCCGGTCTCCTCCCGCTTCGACTGCGGGGGTGTAATAGATATCCTTATGTATAGATAATATTGTGTTATTGATTGTGTATATCTCTATCCTTATTTATAGGATTTGTTTTGTATTATAAATATTACTGAAATCAAGGAAAGAGATCAAGGGATTAATCTCTAATAATAAAACATTATATTTGAAAAGAAACAAAACATGTTACATCAATTGAAAATCATAAATAATACCGATACAGACATTGTTCATACCGTATCGGTTAGTTCATTATCGGCATAGCATCGACAATTGGTATAGTTTATAATGAATGGATGTTGATATGAAATACTCAAAGCTATGAATTGGTGGCATATGTTGTTTAAACACACCATAACATAGGGATGAGCAAAAATCAGGTTTACCCGAAAATACCCGAGACCCGAACAGAGATATACCCGAAACCGAACCGATATCATGTAAAGAAGGTGGTACTCGGTTCCTATAATATGCACATTTCGGGTTCGGGTCGGTCCTCGGGTTTGTACCGAGGCTAACCCGGATTTATGCCAACGAAAGCGTATTTATCAACCCAGGAAGCATGTTGAAGGAAAACTGCAACAACGTCCTTTTGGATTGATTATCGCATCACTTATGCAACAATAGAATTGTAGCAAATATGTAACACTCCTCTTCTTTTGATAAGAAACAAGAACCACGTGAGAGGGTAAAAAAATGTTGAGGAAGAGCATGAAAAAAATTGAATAAGAAAAAATATACAAAACCCGAAAGAACCCTAAAGAAGATAAAAAGGGTTGATAGTTTTGAGTTTAATATTATTTTATTGGGAATTTTATAATAAATTATTAATTATCGAAAACCCAAACGAATTTAAAATCATTTTCGGTTTCTACTTTTTGCTTGAAAATTAATATATTTTTAATTTATTTTTATGCTTTGAAAGTAAGTCAACATTCTAATACAAACTAATTACAAAATTAATAACACACACATCAGAGAATGGTAACATACCTTGCTTCTATATATGATTTGTTCTAGCTCGAATGGTAAAAAATGACAATCGCCGGCCGTCCCTTGAATTACCAAGCACCTGTCGTACAACACACAGAGAATTAAAATCAAACATCATATAGAACACCAAAAACGTAGTAACTCAAAAACAATAAGGGATTCGTATGTAATACACATCTTAACAGTTTCAAAAGGAAAACAAAGTAGTGATGCTTGGATACGATGTTGAAAATCTCACCGGAAACATTGATTTTTTGTCATAACCCTAGATAAGGTTCCCGTTATAGATGTCTCGGGTCCCTCGTTGCTGCCGTCATCATGATCTACTATCAATCTACAACCGTTGAAACCAAAGATTGAGAAAAAAACAGAGAGAGAGGGACATTTTAGAGAGAGAGGGGGAAGGAGGAGACTGCTAGACTGTTGAGAGAAAATCTTCTATAATATATAAATAAAAGTATTTGTGGGACACTTGTCACCTTATGATGGCTTCTTAGATTTTTTTTTCCCGCTCATTTATTCGGGTCAAGATTCGGTGCTCCATTTTTATTGTAACCCAACTCCTTTTCGAATACCCTAACAAACTTCTTTTACACGCTTATTTCCTGGTTTTTCTAACAACCCCTGAACAAATAATAGATCTTCTCTCTCAATTGATGCTATCAAGAATCAAAATCTTCCTTTTCGTTTTCAACTAATAGGTATCGACCAACTATATATTCCCTCATCATTTGATGTTTTAATTTTGTTTCTTTTTCCGATTAGATCAAGCTCAGATTGAAGAGCTTCTCTTTGGTAATGGCCGAGAACTCGAAACCGTTAATTGTTGCTTTCTAGAATTAGCCATGTTGCGATATTGATAATGTAGGAGTGTTGGTTTTCCCGAGTCGCAAATCTGATATTTGTTGGATTGTTGGTTGTTATGATTTGCAATTCCAACTAGGCCTACTTGCCATTATGATTAAATATTGTTGATTTTTTTTTATGTATTGATTTGCAGATTTGCACTTCTAAACGGTTGGAGCTTTGTATATCATTATGGATCATTGATTATATATATTGGCATGTTGATTATTGATGATTGATTATTATTATCATTTACTTATTTTCTTTTGTTTTTAAATAGGAAGGAGATTACGCAAAAGCCAAACTATTAGCCCACCAAGGAACTGGAGTTATTGGTTAATTGTTATTGTCAATGATATTTTTCATTTTTATTGATTTTGGGTACAAGCTATAAGCTTTTGCCATTTGATACAATTTAGAAACTGGCTTTGGATGCTTTGAAGATTGAGAAAAGGTGTTTGATTTGTGGTACATCTTCTGCCATCTGCTGTTTTATTTTTCTTTGATGTGTATTAACGTGTAATAAATCTTGAAAATAGACTTTGTATAAATATATTTATACATGAAAAAAAACATACAATTTTTTTTAACTCTGCCACTGTCATTTTAGCTTATAATTGTATGTCTGGCGGTACATGGGACGATGGGACGATTGGCTGCGACGACTGCGGGAACTAGGGTTTGAGGGACCCGCTTCTTCTACGAGGTTCTGACTGGCCTATTTCCGGCCTTTCCTCATCTCCCTTGATGACTGCCTTCATCTTGCTTAGTTGCCAGTAAGAGAGAGGTAAAAGCTATGATAATGTGTAGATTGTCGCGTGGCGTGGCGTAAAAATGGATGGCAAGTGTGATGTTCGGCACTTGCGATCTGTGTTGCAGCCATAGCGGTCCAACAATCATGTATGAGCCTAATATTTATTGTTTTGAGATGGTTTGATTTGTTTAGTGGTGTGTAATATTAGACGTATTTTTTAATCCATAAGTAGACAACAATTGCAAAAACTACAAAGGCCCTAAATGTGTTAGTAGTAAATCATTATAAGAATTAAGACATGATACTTGCTTAGAAAATGATTGTGAGTCTTATCCACCTTATTATAACGAATTCATTTAGGTTTGACTTGAGGTTTTTTATGTCTTCATTTTCAGTGTCAACCTTAGGACTTTTTATACATATGAAGCCTATGAATTCTACATAGGTATTGAGATTTTCTTCGAATTTGTGCCTTGATCCTTTAGTTAACAGTTCAATTTATTGTTTTTAAATTTTGCTCCTAATTAATTTGTATATTGGTTGCTAGATCGTCCGTTGTTTTCGCATGATCCTTATCAACTTAAGAGTTAAAAATAGCTTGAATTTTTCTGACATTTTTGTACTTGAATTGATCTCAAAATGTTTATTTTGTTGGTTGTTAATTTTATAGTTGGCTTCAAATGCTCCTTCTGTGGATGTTAAAGATAAATATTTGTTTTGATAAATTAATCAATGAAGACTCACTTGATGCAATTGCACTTTAAAAGCAATTACAAATCAAGATGACATGGCTGCAAATGGTGAAACACATGCAAAAAGAGAGTTCTCATGTTTATAGAGTTATTTCTAAAGAGATTGGTGGACTCAAAATTGTTGGAGATGTTAACAAATTGATTGGAAATATTTCACCAAAGATAGAAAAGATGCGGTAACTTAAAATGTTTATAATAAGTTCAATTTAGTTAATGTTAATCCACGTGTTTTAAAAAAAAGGCACGCCTTATGCACGAGGCAATGGGGGTGTAGGAAAAAAAACACATCCGGTAGAGTGATGAGCAGCGTTTCACAAGGCGAGGTGAAAGGCCTCGGGCACGCCATCTATTCAATTAGTTGATATATTTGACTTTTTAATTGATTGTCATATTGCTTTCAGTTTCAAAACTATTAGTTTATTTAATTGTTTAAAAAACAGAAAAGATGTTAAGAAAACATACATTGATAACAAATTTGTTAGCCGCAACTTTGTGATATAAAGTGTAGACTTTTGTTATCTCTTATTTTTGAAAATCAGGTTTTCGATGATTTTGAAAATTGGTATATAGAATAACGGCAGACATATGTGAATACATTATTTTTATTTATTTTCAGTAATTATCAAGTTTATATTGTTCAACCCATGTAGTACACGGGTATCTAACCTAGTGATATTCTCAAAGAGAGAAACCTTGACAAAGGCAGCACATGGTTTGATAAAACAACCGGTACAACCCTCAAGCAAAGCGTACAACAACCATTGCACAATTGGTTTGATACTTATAATAATTTAAATTATTACTAGTTTCAATGTACGGTTCTCTTTTATACTTTTCGAAGTTTATTTTTTATTTTTTTTTATCAGAGTTTATTGCCTTGTTCCACCGACTTTCTCTGCAATCAATCTTTCTAAAAAGAGGTTGTGGATTCATACACCCTACTTTAGGATCCATACACCCTGACCCACACCACACACCAATAGGAAGCTGCCACATACCCAGAATGTGATGTCATACACCCTAAATATGATGTCACGGGGTGTATGAATCCTAGAACCCTTCTAAAAAACACACACAATGTCTTCTCTACAAAAGTAAAA